>VJMH01006400.1:0-83433 GCA_009835185.1 Aphanomyces stellatus | reverse complement strand
TTTGAACTCGTGCTCGTGAACAATTGGTATGTGATTGCCGACGGACACGTAGCCGTCACCAACAAATTTGCGCGGTGGTTCTTCATCTCGTACCATCTCCTCGGCGTCAATTTTTTACTCAACCTCGTCGTCGCGTCCATTTTGGTAGACTGAACGCTCGGAGTCAATCTAACATGTCTCGACTGCAGGATGCATTCATCGACGAGTACAAGACGGAACACGCCAAGCCTCTGGCTCCATCTCCTTCATTGGACGACAGCGACAAGAAGGATCTCCCACAGGTCCTCCGAGACATCTCGTTGGCGAAACCTCAAGCAAGCAGCTACGGCAGTACATGAAGAAACAGGGCGGGGTGGCATGTTGTTGGCTTGAACCAAAGAAATTCTGGAAGTTTGGCCTGGCCACTCTCGTGGCACTGTATATTTCGAGGAGCATAAAAGCGTTGAAACAGGATACGGTTTGGACGAGTCATGTTAGAAGCAAAAAAGGTGAAATGTAGTCAATTTTGTGCTTGTGTTTGTATTCGACACATGAGACAAATCTGCGAGGGTCAATTAAGGTGGGTGTTGAGGCTCGAAATAGCTCATTTCTGGATGCGGGTACGAAAATTCACAACGGAAATGAGATTGCAGCTTGATTCCAGCATGCAATTATATGGGTAATGTTTTTGAATTAAGCAAAAGCTCCTTTTAAATGAAAGTACTTAATGCACCTATTTTATACTTCAATTTTATATTTTCAATATGATGATATAGCTGTAGTTTAAGACGAAGATAAAAATTGCATATTTTACGCAGTAGATTGTATGTAGCCCCGGATAGAGGAAAACTATATACATACAAATATCGAGATAAACACCGTACTTTGTTGGAACATTTCAAATTTAGAACCCAGTGCGGCGATCCGGAACGCTTCCAATGTCGAATTCAAGTGCTGACTTGCACCCCGGATTGCTCTCTTGGTGCTGAGATCGACACAACGAAAGCTGCCGCGCGTGTCCAAGGGAGGGGTGTGCGATGCACCTGCAGCAT
The DNA here is from genome assembly GCA_009835185.1 of Aphanomyces stellatus. Taxonomy (NCBI): domain Eukaryota; phylum Oomycota; class Saprolegniomycetes; order Saprolegniales; family Verrucalvaceae; genus Aphanomyces; species Aphanomyces stellatus. Next base: position 82,402 of record VJMH01006400.1, on the reverse strand, counting down.
CAGTATGACTCGCCAATGAGCGGCGAGTCCTTCAAACTGATGAATGAAGCCACGCCATTTGTCCCGACAGAAACCGACAACGATCTCCTCATCACCGCAAGTTGGTTTATCGAGGACGCCTTCAGCGGCGTCTCACGGCCGCACCCGGTCAAGACAGCGTTCGCGAGTCGCATGTACACGTTGTACGCCGACATGCATTACTTCCGCGGCATCGCCATGGCCGTCTTGATGTGTCTCTCGTTCGTGGAGATCCCCCCGTGGTGTTCTGCGTCGCGGCCATATCCATGCGGCGATCCATCTGATCCGAAAACTCCCATGACGTTTGGGATGGCGTACATCACCGATGTCCAGAGCGCGTGGATCGAAGGCATCTGCCTCTCCATCCTATTGGGCAACATGTATGTGCGCTACCTCTACCTCCAATCAAACTTTAGCAGCCGCAAGGACAGGTACCCCCTCTCGTCTGCGTCGTCGTTATGTCACGTCCGTCCGTCCGCAGCGTCGCCGTGACGGCCGTCATTGGCGCTTCCTTTGTCCTCCTCATGATCCGCGTCCTCCTTCCGGGCTCATGGCTGGCCACGGCCGCGAGTCAATGCGCGGGGTACTTTCGCGTCTTCATCTTTGCCATCAAGAACCGCAACGTCCGCCGCACGGGGCGCAAGATCGTCCTTGTGCTCTCCGAGGTGCACAACATTCTCTCGCTCGTCGTCGTTTTTGTCGTTTTCTTTGCGTGGGTCGCGATGATGCTCTTCCAAAACACGGACGAAGGCATGCGATCGCCATCCTGCGTCTCTCTCATTAATGTGTGTCTAGGCAACAAGGAACTGCCCACGATTTACGAAGCGAGCTGGAACATGCTCATCTTGCTTACGACCGCCAACTTTCCCGACATCATGATGCCCGCGTACGACAAGAACCGCGTCGTCGTGCTCTTCTTTGCGTTCTTCCTCTGCTTTGGTCTCTTCTTCCTCCTCAACGTCGTCCTCGCCGTCATCTTCAACAATTACTCGCGCAACTTGAAGCTATCCCACGCCAAGAGCGCGCGCACGCGTCTCCAGAAGCTCCAACTCGCGTTCGACCTGCTCTGCGGCGTCTCCACAACCATGAAACCACTCAACGGCGCGTTCACGCGGCGCAATTCGAAACCCGTCGTCTATTCGTCCAAGGACCTCTGGGAGCATAGACACGACGATTGGTTCCTCGGCAAGCCGAGTCGCCACGAAGGCGTGCCGTGGGACGTCATGGAGCGGCTCTTCCTCCAGATGAACCACTACAAGAACATTGGGTACATCAAACGGAGCAAGATGCGGCTCCTCTTTGACACGCTCGACACGGACGGCGACCAAGAGCTCCACTGGCACGAATTCGAGCACATTTGCGACCAACTCCACCTGGCCTTGGCCAAGAAGCGCGTGCGGAGTCCTGAAATGAAGCGCTTCTGGCCATCCATGTATGCGTCGCCGTCATACCAATGGCTCGTCGCGACGGTCCTGGACAAGCGCTTTGAGACCGCGATCGACTACGTCCTCATTGTCAACACGATCGTAGTGGTCGTCGAGTCGTTCCCGGTCCTGAACGGCCGCCCCCTCTCGCTCGAAAACGAGTGGAACATGTGGGAGCGCGTCGAACTTGTCTTTTCCGTCGTCTACCTCGTCGAGCTGCTCTTGAAGGTCGTCGTGCACGGCATGACCAAGTACTGGCGGTCCATGAAGAACCGATTTGATTGCGTCATCACACTTGGCATCCTCGCCGTCGACGTCTACGCGTACTTGCCAGGCAATTACGACACGATCGTCGTCGTCAAAGTGCTCTTGGTCGCGCGCTGCCTCCGGCTCTTTCGATTGATCATCAACATTGAACGGTACGAACAGACGATCGAACGAACGATCGCGTCACGTCATCTTCGTGTAGGTACCGCGTCTTTTGCATGACGTGGTTTCGCCTCCTCCCGTTTGGCAAGAATTTGATTGTCATCATGTTTTGCGCCATGTATGTCTTTGGACTGCTCGGCATGCAGCTCTTTGGGGGACTCATCTCGCCCGCCCGCTTCCACGCCGAGTTTGCCGACAGCGCGTACACCCAAGACGACTACATGGCCAACAATTTCAATGACCTCGCGAGCGGCATGGTCACGCTCTTTGAGTTGATCATCGTCAACAATTGGTTCGTCCTCGCTGAAGGCCATGTCCTCGTCACCAACAAGTATGCGCGGTGGTTCTTCATCGTCTACTACGTCATCAGCGTCACACTGCTCTTGAACTTGGTCGTGGCATCCATTTTGGTACCTTGTGACGGCAACAGGAGGATGCTGATGAGGTGTTGTGTTTGTAGGAAGCGTTCGTGGACGAGTACGAAGCCGAGAAGCTCGGGCTTGACGACGACGACGAAATCTATGTCCTTGACGACGTCGACGACCCTTTGACCACCCCAACTCTGTAACACAGTTCGTTCTCGATGGATGAAGGTCGAGTCACATCCCATCATTGTGATGTCGGGTCGTAGATTTGGGGCACTCAAGAATGGCCTAATGGAGTCGGGGTAGCTAGTAGTATGGCATGCTTTGTGAAGGCATCTTGCCACATGAGGGTGCTGGCGGAAGCCAAAAAACACGCGCGTTGAGATCTTTGTTCATGACAGGCCGAATTGGAGGTCCTCATTCTCCTAGTTAGGAATTAAGACCATCACTCTCCAGTCCCTTTCGCATGACTGCTTTTTCTATCGCCCATTTTGACAATCGGGAAATGAGAGGCAACACAAACACGTTCGTCGCGCTGTTGGAGAAGGTTCGTCCACCCGCGCGTCTCATCTTCCCCCGCGGATCTCTTGGTTCATGTAGCTTACATGCGTGTCTAGACGACAGACTTCGACAAGGATGAGCGCTACATGGCGACCTCTGATCTCTGCAACGAACTGCAACAAGATGTGGAACTCGGCCCCGACCTCGAACGCAAGTACGTCTTTGCCTGTCGATGGAAGCCCGCACAAACACTTCTCCTTAGGGTATGTGCCGCGGTGCTCAAGCAATTGGACGACAAGTCGAACGATGTGCAATCCATCGCTGTGAAATGGTGCGCAACGGATTCTTCTCCCCCTCATTCTATCGTGGATTAGTTTGGGGATCTTGGTGACCAAGGTGCAGGAAAAGCAAGTGGGGGACATTTGCGAAAAGCTCTGCGACTTGATCCTGAATGGCAAGCCCGAACTCCGTGACATTTACTCGATCGGTCTCAAGACTATCTTGACGGACGTGAGCACCAAGACGGGCGCGTCCGTCTCGACGGCGCTCTGCGGCCGCCTCTTGATCGGCATTGCGCAATATTCGGACCAAGCCGTGAAATCGGATACGTTGGACATCCTCACGGAACTCCTCAAGCGCTTTGGCCAAGATTTCCCCGGCGAGCACGTCGCGATCATGGACCTTCTCTTGAAGGAGCTCAAGGACGACCGCGCGTTTGTGCGCAAGCGCGTCACGTCTTGCCTCGGTGCGCTCGGCGTCGTCGCGTCCGACGCGCTCTTGCATCGGTTGATGGAACACTTGCTCAGCAGCGTCAAGGCCGAAGAAGACTCGAACGAAGTGCGCACGCTCATCCAGACGATTGGCACGCTCAGTCGCACGGTCGGCCACCGCTTGGGCCGCCACCTCCCGACGATCGTGCCGCTCTTTCTCACGTTTTGCGGCACCCCGGACGACGAGAGCCTCCAAAACGACGCGTCGAACGAGCTCCGAGAGAACTGCTTTCAGGGGCTGGAAGCGTTTGTCTTGCGCTGCCACGCCGAGATCACGCCGCACACGACCGACATTTTGTCGGTCGCGATGGCGTTTGCCAAGTACGACCCCAACTACATGTATGGCGACGAAGACATGCAAGACGACGACGACGACGAGGAAGCGTACAGCGACGCCGACGACAACGACTACAGCGACGACGACGACGCGAGTTGGAAGGTCCGCCGCGCCGCGCTCCGTGTTGTCTCGGCCATCATTGGCACGCGCCGCGAACTGCTCGACATGATTTACATGCAGTACAGCGAGTCGCTCATTGCACGCTTCAAGGAGCGCGAAGAAAGCGTTCGCATAGACGTCTTTGGCGTTGTCTCGGACATGCTCCGCGTGACGGTCGTCGCGCCCGCCGCCGTCGGCGACAAGCCATCGACGGGCCGCCCCGTCTTTGCGCGCCAGCGCTCGTGCGTCGACCAGCTCCACTCGCGCGTCGGCACTATCATCTCGGCGGCCAACAAACAACTCGGGCCCAAGACGTCGGTCGCGACGCGGTGCGCGGTCTTTGCCATGTTGCGCGAACTGGCCAAGGTCGAGCACGGCCAGCTGGGGCCGTATTTGGACGCGATCATGCCCAACGTGCTCAAGGCGCTCGAGGACCGCAACTCGAGCTTGAAGCTGGACGCGATTCTCTTTTTGCGTCTCCTTCTCTCGAGCCACGACCCCGCGCTCTTCCAGAAGCATCTGCCCGCGATCGTGCCTCTTGCTGTCGCCAACGCCAAGGAAGAATGGTACAAGATTGTCGCCAAGGCGCTGCAGCTCATTGGCGAGATCGTGCACGTGCTCCGGCCCGCGACGGACGCGCCGCTCGCGGCCTCGGCCGTCCGCTTTGTCCAGCCGCTCTACGACGCGGTCTTGCCGCGCCTCCAAGCGAACGACATTGACCAAGAAATCAAGGACAATGCGATTGCGAGCATGGGGCTGATTGTCTCGACGCTCGGCGACCACCTCGGCGCGGCGCTCACGGTCGTCCTTCCGCTCGTCCAAGCGCGCATGCAAAACGAAATCACTCGCATCGCGGCCATGAAGTCGCTCTGTGTGATTGCGCGCTCGAGCCTTCACTTGGACTTGTCGATCGTCTTGGCCGACGCGGTCACGAGCCTCGGCCAGCTCCTGCGCCAGCAGTCGCGCACGTTGAAACAGACGGCGCTCGACACGCTGATTGCGCTCGTGGATGCCAAGGGCGCCAGCATCCCGCTGCCCATTTTGTGCGACACGGTCCGCGAAGCCGCAGGCCTGATCTCGGAGACCGACTTGCAGTTGAGCCAACTCGCGCTCACGCTCGTGCTCCACACGATCCAGGCGTCCCCCGCCGCCGCGCACGACTCGGCGCTCACGACCAAAGCGCTCCCGAACGCGCTGGCCTTGGCCGCGTCGGCACTCCTCCAAGGCCAAGCGCTCGACGCGCTCTTTGCGTTCCTCGGTCACCTCGTCACGGTCGACAACCACGGGTTTGAAAGCCTCTTCAATGAACTCTACGGCACGCCGCGCCCCGACGCGACCAAGCACGCGCTGCACAACGTCGCGCGCTGCGTGGCGGCCATCTGCGTCAAGTCGGCGCCCGCGTCGCAGAAGCAAGCGTTTGACCTCTTTGTGCGCGACATTGGCGGCGCCGAGAAGAAGCACGTGGCGCTCTTTTGCCTCGGTGAATTTGGTCGCCAGATCAACGTCGAGGCGCTGGGCGACGTCCGCGCGCTCGTGCTCGGTTGCTTTCAAAGCGGGAGCAGCGAAGAAGTCAAGCACGCGGCCGCGTTTGCGCTCGGCAGCGTCTGCGTGGGCAACATGACGTTGTACCTCCCGACGATTCTCGACGAGTTGACCAAGGGCGCACACGTGTACTTGCTCTTGAGCGCGTTGAAGGAAGTCTTGTCGAGCAAAAACACACTCGTGGGCCAATACGTCTCGGCCGTCCTCCCCGTGCTCAAGACGCACTGCGAAAGCGACGAAGAGGGCGTGCGCAACATGGTGGCCGAGTGTTTGGGCAAGCTTGCGTTGATCAATCCTGGCATGATTTTGCCCACGGTCACGCAATTCTGCGGCGCCGCGACGCCCGTCAAGACCCGATGGACCGCGGTCACGTGCTTGAAGTACTGCATGGCCTGTGGCCCCGATGCCGAACCCATGCACCATTTGACGGTACGCCCTGGTGGAACGCGAACCCTCATGATGATTGAATGTTGGTGTAGGTGCATCCGATCTTGGGCGCGCTCCAAGACGAAGACATGGGCGTCCGCCGCGCCGCGCTCGTGACGCTCAACTCGGCGGCGCACCACCAATCGGCGTTCCTCAAGCCGCACGTGCGCCACGAGATCATCCCGCTCCTCCTCAAGACGATGGAAATCAAGCTCGAGCGCGTCGTGGATTTGGGTCCGTTCAAGCACAAGGTACGACAAATGACAAGGGCGTGAGATGACGCTGTGGTGGTAGGTGGACGATGGGCTGGTGCTCCGCAAAGGCGCGTACGGGTGCTTGGACACGCTGCTCGACACGCTTCCGGGCGAGGTGGATGTGAATGCGTTTGCGCCCTACTTGCTCAAGGGCCTCGAAGACCACGACGACGTGCAGATGTTGTCGCATCAAATCCTCGTCAAGCTCACGACCGTCGCGCCCGGCACGGTCCTCAGCAGCTTGGACGTGCTCTGCACGGTCTTGGACAAGACGTTGAACCGCCGCCCCAAGGACACGCAAGTGGGCAGCGAAGTCGAGCGCATCAACGACGTGATCCGAAGCGCGTTGCGTGCCGTGGACGCGACGTCGTGCATCCGCGACGCCGAAGCGAATCCCAAGTGGAAGGCTCTCATGGAGAAGATCAAGAAGACGGAGAATTTGTCGGTCATGCTCGAAGCCATCTCGATCGAACGCGGCGGCGTCACCGAGTATTAAGGACAAGAACATGCATGAATATATTTGGTCCCTTAACGCATCTGTACAATGTTATACACACTCTGTCGATCGACTTGGATCAAGGAATAAACTTGACACGGGGTGGCGCCCGGATCGACGGCGCACTCAGCGTCCGCGGGGCCTTGACGGCATGCTCCACCCCTTGGGATTCCTGCAGCCGTTGCTGTCGCTTCTTCATTTGATTCTTGTGCCGCGTCATGTGCTCGTGCAAGCTCTCTTCTCGTTCGTATGCCTTGGCGCAGATGAGACAGCGATGCCATTGTTTGGCGACCTTGGGGTATTCCTTGGCGGTACTCATCGTTGCAACTTCGGGGTTGGTGCTGCTGCTGCTGCACTCGTGTTGGGTCAGTCGCAGCTCGGGTGATGCCAGCGTGGCAGGGCAATTGTTGCACGAGAGTTCTTCGGGTGCATGCGGCTTGACTTCTTCGATGGCCATGTTTGCACAACTGATGACAAATGACATGGATTTGGATCGCGACCTTTCACAGCCCTACCCTCGACCGAGCGGTTTCCGAGAAGGTCCCATCCTGCGGAAGGGTTTCACCTGGCTGCACGCAGTAATGAAGGATGGAACCGTCATGGAACCGTCACAGACCGCCGACCCGTCGCGGCGCCGCCTCGTCCATGTGCAGTGACCACGTTTTGGCTTGGCTCGCTATGACTGGTGAAGCGCTGCCACTTCATCGCCACGTCCTCCGTGGGACGCAATCTGGTAGCGCACCCGATTGGTCCAAAAACCGGTGCAAAACGTTCATTTTTCGACTTTTTTCAGCCATTTCTTGTTCCGAGCTTGAAAAAGGTCGAATTTTTCACTGCCCATAGTGGGACGAACCCATCGAAGCGCGCGATGGATTGGAACGCATTTCGCTTTTGCCGACGTCATGAGCAAGTTGGAGGAGACTCCATTGCTTCCCGTCGCGAAGACGAAGTCCAACGTCTTGCTTGCCGAGACGGCACCAGAGGATCACCGCGGATGTGGGTCCGCCATCTTTTTCACGTGGCTCACGCCGCTCATGGATCTCGGGAGCAAGAAGCCGTTGGAATTTGAGGATCTCTACCAACTCGACACGGAGAACCGCGCGACGCACATCACGGCGCGCTTCGAGCATTTCTGGGGTCTCGAATTGGTCAAGTCGAACCCCAGCTTGATGTGGGCGCTCGCGCGCGCGTTCGGGCGGCCGTTCGTCCTCGCGGGCTTCCTCCGCGTAGTCCGCACGACGTTGCAGTTCACGGCGCCGATCGTGATCAAGCGCACGATCGCCTACCTCCGCGACCCCGCCGCGCCGCCGTCCGACGGATACACGCTCGTCGCGATCATCTTTGTCTCGGGCATCGTCTCGTCGTTCTGCTTCCGCCAGTACATGTACTACGTCAAGGAAACGGGGCTGCGTTTCCGCAGCGCGCTCGTAGACCACGTGTTTGCCAAGGCGCTGCGTCTCTCGGCCCGTGCGCAACAGCGCCGCTCGACCGGCGAGATCACGAACCTCATGTCGATCGACGCGGCGCGGCTCCAGCGGCTCACAGTCGACTTGCACACGGTTTGGGTCGTGCCGTACTTGATGGTCATTGCGTGCTTCCTTCTCTACGCCGAGCTCGGGTACTCGTTTATCGCTGGCGTCGCCGTGATCCTCCTTGTCATCCCCATCACGCTCTGCCTCTCGCGGCTCATGAAGCGCCTCCAAGCCGCGCTCATGGACGTCAAAGACAGCCGCGTCAAGCTTTGCTACGAAGTGCTAGCAGGCATCAAAGTCATCAAGCTGCAAGCTTGGGAACTCAGCTTTACGAGTCGCGTCATGGCCTACCGCACGGACGAACTCGCCAAGTTTCGCACGTACATCTTTGCGCAATCGTTTTCGAGCGCCATCTACAACGGCGTACCATCACTCGTTGCGATGGCGTCCTTTGTCACGTATGTCCTCGCTGGCAACACGCTCGATGTGAGCACGGCACTCACGTCACTCGCGCTCTTCAATGTCCTCCGCTTTCCGCTCTTCAAGCTGCCCCAAGTCGTGAATTCGATCGTCGAAGCGTCCGTGAGTGTCGGCCGCCTCCGTGACTTCTTTCTCGACCAAGAACGGACGGTTGTCGGTGCGGGTCCGCTCACCCACCCCGGCATCCTCGTCCAAGACGCCACGTTCACCTACGACACGACGACCGCCGCCGCCTTTTCCCTTCGAGACGTGTCGTTGACCATGCGGGCCGGGGACCTCGTCGCCGTCGTCGGCGCCGTCGGGAGCGGCAAGTCGACGTTTGTCCGCGGCATCCTGGGCGACGCCGAATGCACCACCGGTGCCGTCTACCGTCGTGGCTCGGTCGCGTACGTTGGGCAGCAACCGTTTGTGCAAAATGCGACCCTCCGCGACAACATCCTCTTTGGCTTGCCGTACGACGCCGCCCGGTACACCCGCGCCGTTCAAGTGAGCTGTCTCGCCGCCGACATCCAGATGCTGCCGTCGGGCGACCGCACGGAAATCGGCGAAAAAGGCATCAACTTGAGCGGCGGGCAGCGCACGCGCGTCGCCCTCGCGCGCGCCATCTACCAAGATGCCGACGTGTACATTTTCGACGATGTCCTCGCTGCCGTGGACAGCCACGTTGGCACCGACATTTTTCGCCTCTGCATGCTGCAGCTCCTCCGGGCCAAGTGCGTGCTCATGGTCACCAACAACCTCTCGGTCTTGCCGCACTGCGATCGCATTGTCGTCTTGGACGCCGGTCGCGTCGTCGAGCAAGGCGAGTATGCCACGCTTCTCGATGAAACTTCGACGGGTCGCACGGGGGCCTTAGCCGCCATGGTCGCCACGTTCCAAGGCGGCAGCGCGTCGCCGCCGCCCACCGCCACCACCTCCAGCGACGACGACGATGACGACAACGACCGCGTGGATCGATTGGTAGACTCAATTGGTACGATTGACCCCGCCGCCGTCGATGCCGCCGTCGCCCAACGCACCAAATCGCTCAGCGACATGGCCGACGACGACGACGAAGTCGCTGACCACGCTTCGGCCACGTTGATTGGCAAGGAAGACCGCGCGACGGGTCAAGTGGGGTGGCCCATCTACCTCGTGTGGATCAACGCATGCGGCGGCGCGGTCGTTGCCGCTGGTGTCTTTTGTGTCTACTTGTTTGCGCAAGGCATGACGCTCTCGTCAACGTTGTGGCTCTCGCAGTGGTCAGCGCACCCGGCGCCTGCTGACCAGTCGTTTTACTTGCTTGTGTTTGTCGGCTTGAACGCCGCGTACGTCGTCTCGCTTTTCCTTCGCTCCGTCTGCATTTACATCTTTGGCCTCCGCGGCGCCAAGACGCTCTTCTACCGCCTCATCCACTCGATCCTGCGCGCGCCCATGACCTTTTTCGACACGACGCCGCTCGGTCGCATCGTCAACCGCCTCTCCAAAGACATGTACGAAGCCGACGAAGACATCCCGGCGTCGTTTGGGTCGATTCTCACGGCCACCATCGCCGTTGCGTCGACCATTGGCACGATCGTGTACGTCACGCCTCTCTTTACGCTTGTCCTACTTCCAATTACGTGGTGGTACCTCTCGGCACAGCAGTTTTTCATTGCAACCTCGCGCGAACTCCAGCGCCTCGACTCGATCTCGCGCAGCCCGGTCTACGCCCTCGTCACGGAAACACTCGATGGCATGAGCACGATCCGCGCGTACAATGTCGAGTCGACCTTTCTTCAGCGGCTTCAACACCTCCTCGACACGAATCAGCGCGCGTACCTCTTGAATTTTTGCGTCAACTGCTGGCTTGGGCTCCGATTGGAATTCACAGGCACGGTCGTGGCTACTTGTGCGGCGTTCTTTGCAGTCTGGACCAAGCAAACATTTGGCGGCGGCGCGTCATCGACAAGTCTGCCCAACGATGTGTTTGCGGGCTTGGCCGGCGTCTCGCTCTCGTACGCGTTTCAGATCACGCGGAATCTCAACATTGGCGTCACGACTCTCAGTGAACTCGAAACGGAAATGGTCTCGGTCGAGCGCATCCATGCGTACACGACGTTGCCGTCGGAAGCGCCTCTGCGTCTCCCTCACAATACGCTGCTATCGACCACGTGGCCCGACGCCGGCCGCATCGTGTTTGACAATGTCACGTTGCGGTACCGCGCTGGCCTCCCGCCCGTGCTCCGGCGACTCTCATTTGCGATCGAGTCGCGCGAGAAGATTGGCATTGTCGGACGCACGGGCGCCGGCAAGTCGTCGCTCGTCGTCGCGCTCCTCCGTCTCGTGGAAATCCAGCCAACCGGCGGCGCCGTGTACATTGACGGCGTCGATGTCGCAACGATTGGACTTCACGACCTCCGCGACCGCATTGCCATCATCCCGCAAGACCCGGTCCTCTTTTCCGGCTCGGTCCGGTCGAACCTCGATCCCTTCGACTTGCACGACGACGCGGCGCTGTGGGCATCGCTCCAGCGCGCGCGTTTGGCGACCAAGGTCACGAGCCTCGACGACGCCGTCGAGGAGCGCGGATGGAACTTTAGCGTCGGCGAGCGCCAGATGCTCTGCATTGCGCGCGCGCTGCTCAAGCGGACGCGCATCTTGGTCATGGACGAAGCGACGGCGTCGATCGATGCCACGACGGACGCTGCGCTGCAGACGACGATGCGCGCCGAGTTTGCCGACTGCACGGTTCTCACGATCGCTCACCGCATCAACACGATCATGGACTCGACGCGCATCCTCGTGATGGACCAAGGCGCCGTCGCGGAATTTGACACGCCCGCCGCGCTGCTCCAGAACGACGCCGGTCTCTTTAGCAACCTCGTGGCCCACTGGCGCGACGACAGCAATCGATAGGACGTTTTGTAGAGATGTATAGTGTGGTATTCACCTTTCGCATGGTCTACTGCACTCGTGTGTCGTCTGCCGCCCGAACAATGCCCCCTTCGAGATCGCCGAGTCTTCCGAGGCCAGTGGCACTTTGAAAACCACGCGTGATTCGTGCTGGAGCAGTGAGCGCGTGGAAGCCCACGACATGTGCCCGCTTCACACCCACGGCCGAAAATCCTCGAGATTGGCCCGTCCAGGCACAGTCGTTGTCGTTCGTATCGTTGAATCGTGAGGCTGCTGAAAGCCCACATGCCTCACGAGACATAAACACGACGCAGGAGGCTAACCAACGATGGGACACTTAAGCTAGAGAGATGATCAAGAAGGCGATTGCCGTCAGCCAAGGAGTGGCGTTCACGAGCCTCGTGCGGACCATCAATCCGCTATGGCGCACCATTGAGAGGCAATGGCACACCAGCCCAAGAGGGTTGCCTCGATCAAAGGGAAGTGGCGTTGGCTCGGTAGCGAGTGCTTGTCGGCACAGTGTCTTTAGCCAAACATAGAATAAATATATGACAAGGTGCTCTGGGGCATTACGCCCCGTGCGCTTTCGCGTCCAAGTACAAGATGGCCTCGACGAAGTCGTTGCTGCATTGGCCCAGGACGGCGATGGCGGCGGCTTCGTCGATGCCAAACTACACGCATGCAACAGTGCACTCTTCATGGCGCATGCGATGTACCTGCTTGACGAGGATCGACACATCGAAGGGGTCGCTCGCGATGGCCGTGGCATCGATCGTCGAGGTCCGTGGTGCAGGGCCAGCGCTGGGACGCGGTGTTGATGCGTTCGACAAGTACTCCATGAGGTCTACATTACAGCATGAAACAACGTCAACGTTTTGTTGGGCCCACGCTCCGCGAGACTGCGCTGCCCTGCCTTGGCCTCGCGGACTTGTTCAACCAAGCACGGATCGCGTTCGATCAACTTGTCCTTGAGGGCCTGCGTCATCCTCACAAGAGTGAGCACATGTGATTCCGAGGGGACACGCACCTGTATCTTTACTTTGGAAACGCCGACATGTTTGAGCTGGGAGAGGCTCTGAAGCACTTCCGTCACTTCTTCACGCGTGAAGCCTCCTCGGTTCATGCTCGACGGGCATGAATATGCTCGACTTGTCGGTTACGAGTCCTAATTATCCGGTGGCTATTTTATCCGGACATCATCGCCGAATCGCCAATCGCTTTGCACCATTTGAATTCTTGCACGAATGTTCGCCCGCCTTCGTCGCCCGCTGGTGCAGACAGTCGCGCGGTCGGCTGCTGCGTCGCGGTGCACGGCTTGCGCAGTGCAGGTCCTCCGTGTGCCATCTACTCATATGCACATGAAGCAGAATCTCCAAGTCATGCCGTTCTCGTCCATCACGTCGTCGTCGGATGATCCTCCTAGCGCGCCAGACGCCGCCGCCGTCCCTGGTGCAACTCTCACGTCGGGTGAGAAGTTTGTGATGGTGTACACGTGTACGGGTATGTCTCTCCTCGTCCTCTCCATCCTTCTCTGACGTGTCCGTGCTAGTCTGTGACACACGCGCCGCGAAGACGATCTCCAAGCACGCCTACTACAACGGCGTCGTCTTGATCCGATGCCCCACGTGCCAAAACCTCCATCTCATCGCAGATCGGTTGGGTTGGTTTGAAGACGGCGGGTATGACGTCCAAGAGGTGATCGCGGCGAAAGGCGGGAACGCGCGCCTCGTGACCCACGACAACATCCTCGAGTTGACCGAAGCCGACGTCCTGGGAGACAAGGCATGAAGGCTACCTCGTCGTCGTGCACATGCGCGTCGTCGTCGTTGATAAATTTAATACTCCTTGGTCTCTTCCTCGCGTCGCTGCCGCTCCATGTCGAGCTTGCTCTGGAGCCATGGCCGGCGCCCGCTTCCCCGGAAGAGCACCTGTTCATGCGTGTTCACTTGGACACTCGGGTTTGCACTCGCGAGCGAGTTGGTCTTTTGGAACCGCGTCGAGTCCATCGTCGCAGTCTCAATGTGCAGCTTGCGCTTCTCGCTCTGCTTCTTGTGGCGTTCCATGTGGTCCGTGGCCGTCTCGCGCTTTTCGTACTTGCGCGGGCAGAGCGGGCACTGAAACCATTCCTTGCCGTCGACGACTTGGCGGATCGGCGCGACGGCGTCGGGTACTTCGAGTGGCTGCAGGTCCAAAACGCGGCCGCCGTCGTCGTCTTTGCCGTCGGCGTTCGCGCCTTCGCACGTGTGGAACTGCAGCGCGCGCTTTGCGTTGAATGTGAGGCCACAGGCCTTGCAATGAAACGGGTGGAGCTTCTTCTCGTCCACGGCTTTGTTGGGTGCGAGCGTGAGCTGCGCGATGCCGGCTTGCTTGAACTTGCCAATCTTGATGGCGGTCTGCGCCTGGTACATCTCCTTGCCTGTCGTCATGTACGAATCGATGATGCAGCCCGCAACGACTGCTTCAAACTGATGCACGTGTTCGCGCAAGTCACGGAATTCCGCAAACATCTTCTTGGCGCGGTTGCACACAATTTCATGCAAGTCCAAGTTGGCGCCAGTGTGGTCAATCAGCCGGCATGCCTTTTGCTTCATCTAAAGGCGAGAAATGAGATGATGATGCAGTGGCGAGCGACAACCAACCTGGTCCTTGTACCCGATACGCGTGCGGCGCTCGTCCTTGCCCATTTGACTCAAGTTCATTTCAACAAACTCGGACGCGCGGCGCAAGTTTGCCGACTGCTCGCCGTCCTGTCGAGGCGGCGACGACGAAGACATGAGGACCCCGAAGAAAAACAGGGCATCGCACCTGGGAAATCATCGTACGGAGGTTGTGCCCCATCGAGAAGAGCTTGTTGGGCGCGGGCCCATGGTGCGATTTGTCTTCCTCGCCTTCAAACTTACGGTACGCACTCCCTTCGTGCACAATGTGGTCCTGGACAACATTGCCGCATCCTTTCCCATCGGGGCCCATGCACACTGTGTCGCCGCGCGCATAGTCTGTGATGTAGTTGTGTTGTTCCGTGTTCCCGCACACTTCGCACACAAACCGCGGGGCCGAATTCATCTCGGCGTCGAGCTCCGAGAACTCGTCGGCGTCCGACTTGCCAGACTGCTTCATCTTCTTGATGAGTTGGATCACATCACCGACCTTCATGTCGGGCACAAGCAACGTCGCGATGCGCTCCTCCATCGGAATCTGAGGCTCCTTGGGGTCGGGCAGGCGGACCTTGGGTTGTGCCGCGGGATCCAACTTGGCGATTTTGGGCTTTTTGGCCGCGGGTTCCGTCGCAGATTCCGGCGGCATCGACATGAAGGACCCGCCGCCTGCATTCAGCAAGGCGAAATAGTCTTGCGCTTCTTGGTCGACGAGGTCCATCGTGTCAGGAACAATTCGACTCTGTGGGGATGGGATGCTGCACTGGGGGCGTATCCGGATATCCGGATACACCACCACGAACTGCTCAGAATAGTCGCGACCTCGGACAGGTGAGTCATGTCATTCTAAATGCATTTGAAATGGATTTTAAAACTAAATTCTGACGTGGCACCGCCTAGACCCGCTATTTCGAACATGGAGCCTTGGATTGAATGTTTTGATGTTACATGCACCCTCGGTTCTTTCAAAGCGCGACGCGAGGCAGCGAGTCCAATGCGATTGAAGTGAAATCATGATTGTGGGTCTTTGTATCATGCACGACAACCCAAGACCCTGTCGCCGCTGGCTTGATGTAACGGCGAGCGGGTCTAGCGGTTTCGCGGCACCTCTGGACGACGAAACGCCGCATGAAGACTGGACTTGTCCTTGGCCTTGATGGCGCGGGGAAGACGATGCTCCTTCGCCAACTCAGTCGCGTGTGCAAGGACGACCAGCACCCCAAGCTCGGTTCGGTCTTTGCAACCCTGCGATCCCGACTCTTTGCCACCGAAGCCAAAGTGAGTGACACGGAGGCGCCGCCTGAATATGCCACCGTGCCCACAACAGGTGTGTCCCATGAACCGCCGCCCGCGTCCTTCTGAGATGAGTCTAGGTGTTGAAGAAGAGACACTCACGTACCACAACTTGACGTTCACGCTGCGCGAAGTCGGCGCGCCGATGCTCTCGATGTGGAAATCGTACTTTTCCGCGAGTGACTTTTTCATCGTGTGTCGTCCGTCGTCGGACCAACCTGTTATTCACCGTCGTTCGTTCGTAGTTTGTCGTCGACGCAACCAACTTGCCGCAACTGGCCGCCGCCGCCATCGAGTTTTTCAACGTCCTTCAGGCGCCTCCAATGCAATCCAAACCTGGCTTTCTCCTGCTCAACAAAATGTACGTCGTCGATGCCTCGTCGCATATATCATCTCCCGCATCTAGGGACATGCCCTGCACGGTGTCCACGCCGTGGCTTCGATCCCTCTTTTGCCTCGACCAACTCTGCGCGACCACGAACCTCCAAGTCATCCAAGTGAGCGCCGTCTCAGGGCTCCATCTCGACTCGCTCCTCCAAGCCCTCACGACCAAGTTGTCGCCCCCTCGGTACAGCCACCGCCTCAGCGCTCTTCGCGATCCCAGCACAAATCGCATCCATCCAACAACTACCGCGCCGTCGCATGCGTGAGAATAGACTTCTGGGAACATGCTATGTGTCATCGCGGGGCACTTCTTTTGTCGGCGGCCGAGTCGGTCGTCGTCGATGCCAGACGCGCGTCACTGCCATCCTTGGCCGCCGTCGCCTTGTCGTCCAACGAGAACTGGGACACGTCGACGACGTCTTTGTCGGTCGAGGGTCGTGACGCGTCGACGCCACTCTCGTCGGATGACGATGGCGGCGTGCGGAACCGCCCGAGTGCTTGGCCGTAGCGGACCTTGTCCCCCGGCGCGACAGCAAATTCAAAGTCGGCGGGCGCTTCAAACACGAGCACGACCGTGGACCCGAGCTACAGTCGGGATTGCGTCAACAAGATACTTTTGGTGACGTCAACGTACTTTGAACTGACCGACTTGGGCGCCGCGCGCGATTGCGTGGGGCTGGGGGTAGACGTTGGCATAGCACGCGCCCCACTTGGGTCGGACTTTGTGGTGGTCGGAAAACTTGTTTGTTGTGAGCTCCTACGGACAGCGATGACGTCGGCGCATCAGCGACACCGTACGGGTTCAACGTCGAGCAAGATCGAGCCAACGTTTGTCGCGCCGACGGCCGTGAGGGCAAAGAAGCCATGCTCCCATCCGCCCAAGAGCGCCTGCGATGAGCTTGAAGGAGACAAGAGGACGCATTCATACCACGCGTTCGTTCCAGGTAAAGAGACTTGGGACAGTGTGCACGGCGAGGCGGTTGACGGGGAAGAGGTTGCCAGGAAAGTGGCGGCGCTCGCGCAGCGTCCAGTCCACGGGCGAGTGGATGCGATGGTAATCACCAGGCGCCAAGTAGATGACACAATGAAAGAGTCTAGTAGACCATGAGCGACCAAGATAAAGACGAAGATGGCGACGAACTTGGTGCCAGGTCGTGGTGGGGACTTGAAAAACTCGGGCACGTCGCCGAGGAATTCGTCCATGCGGTAGCGCACGCCCTAGACGTCGTCATAACAAGACAAACGACGCAAATATGTCTACCTTGATCTGCTCCAAGACTGGAATCGCATCCGTGTAGTCGACGGTCCCGACGGTTGAGAGCCGTCCATCCACGGGGCTGCAAATGCACGTAATGTCGTCGTCCACGGGTCGGACGCCGTCCTACGTCGATCGTCGTCACAGGTACCCAACATAACGACGACGGACCTTGAGCTGGCGAGAAAAAAACTCGCCGAGATTCTTGTAGTCGCGGAGCGGGTGCTTCATTTCGTCGAGCTGGCAGCCGAATGCAAGAGTCCACGCGTGGTAGACAGGCTCGCGCAAACAGTGGGGTCTGTGAAGCATGTACAATGAGGAAGAGAGAGACCATGGCGACGCACAGATTGATATCGTTCGCGGCGCCCCAGAGGCGAGAGATGAAGCGATACGGCAAGACGTTTAACGGAATCATCTAAATTCACATGAAGAGACCCCCGCGTGGCAAGACACACACCGTGGTGCGGGAGCGAAGGCGCGCCTCCGCCTCGGTCTTCTCGCCTGGGAGGCGCGTGAAGACCTTGGCGGGATGCTTGCTGTCCTTCTTCTGCATCGACGACGCGACCATCTTTGAGATCAGACGCCGACGCCGCCGACCCAAGGTGACATTGGCGACAGTTTCAATCGCGCCGTTATATAAATAGCCCAACGGTGTAAATGCTGTGGTGTGAGTTTGACTTTGGAGAAGCGGCGGCCGCCATCGCAATCGACGACGCATATGCGTTGACACCATGCGATATGGGATGATGGATGATGTCTGAGACGGAAGTTGAAGATACCACAAGAGTTTTACAGCACCCTCGACATTCGGACGGAACAACGCCATGGAGGGACGAAGCGCGTGGAACAAAATGCATGGTCGGGACCGAGGCGGCGGCGTTCTGTGACGACAGGAGGCGCGCTACGCCTGTACGAATGCTACCAGATGAGAGAGAGTCGGCAAAATGGGTGCATGTGATCGAGGTGTCGCATCCCCACTGCAATGTCCTGCCGCTTCTCCTGCATGCGCGTCGCGGCGGACGGCAGGGAGATGCACTCGAGCGACGGGACCACCCATGAGTCCACAGAGGCCCCGCGGCGGCGCCCCGCCCCCCGCGATGCAGTGCGTGCAGTCGTCGCCCGCCAAGTGAGCCAAAAGGCGTCTCAGCGTGCCACGGTGGGTTCTGGTGGCGCAGGATTGAGCCAATCAGACGAGCTCACATCAGTGGTGGAGAAGTCCAGGGTGTATTTTATTGCCGATTCGTCGTCCGATATAGTGAAGTCAAGTGCCTTGCCTTTCTACGAATAAAATGTGGAATTTTGCGCGGGCCGTTTCATTTGCACCTGGGGTCATTTTGAAACTTGGATCGCGTTGAACATGACGACGCCTGTGACGAACCGCCCTCAAATCGCGATTCTCGACTTTGGCTCGCAGTACAGCCACTTGATTGCGCGCCGCGTCCGTGGTACGTAGCGCCGCCATGAAGCTCCTCCTCTCATCGTTCTCGGGTAGAACTGCATGTCTTTTGCGAACTCTACTCGTGCTTGGTCACGGTCGAAGAATTGAGCAAGCATCAACTCACGGGCATCATCCTCTCGGGCGGCCCCAACTCGGTGTACGAAGAAGGCGCGCCCCATGTCCGCCCCGAAGTGTGGAAGTTCATCGAAGAACAAAAGTTGCCGCTCTTGGGCATCTGCTACGGCATGCAAGAATTGGCCCACACGTTTGGCGGGACCGTCGCCAAGGGTCAACGCCGCGAATACGGCAAGGCCATGGTTTCAACCCATGCCGTCGACCGCTCGGCGCACCTCGGGTTCTTGGACGGCCTCACCGACGGGGACTTTCAAGTCTGGATGAGCCATGGCGACAAACTGACCAAGACCCCCACCGGCTTTGTCGACATTGCATTCACTGCCAACTCGGAACACGCGGCGATCGCGAACGCGTCCAAGAAGTACTTTGGCATTCAATTCCACCCTGAAGTCACGCACTCGCCTCTGGGCAAGGTCCTCCTCAAGAACTTTGTCGTTGACATTTGCGGTTCGCCCACCGACTGGAACATGCGCAACATCGCTGATGCGTTCATCGAAGAAGTCCGCCAAACGGTCGGCCCCAATGGCCATGTCATTGGCGCCGTCTCGGGCGGGGTCGACTCGTCGGTCGCGGCGGCGCTGCTGCACCGCGCCATTGGCGACCGCTTCCACGCCGTCCTCATCGACAACGGCTTGCTCCGCGCGAACGAAGCCGTCGAAGTCGTGGACCGCCTCCAAAAGCACTTGGGCATCAACTTGCACTGCATCGACGCGTCGGACCGCTTCCTGACCATGCTCCAAGGCGTGACCGACCCCGAAACGAAGCGAAAGCGCATCGGCAACCTCTTCATCGACCTCTTCCAAGAAGAAGCCGAGCGCATCAACCACCCCGTGGACTTTTTGCTCCAAGGGACGCTCTACCCCGATGTGATTGAATCGATCTCGTACAAGGGCCCGTCCGCGACCATCAAGACGCACCACAACGTTGGCGGTCTCCCCGACACGATGCACCTCAAGCTCATCGAGCCGTTGCGCGAACTCTTCAAGGACGAAGTGCGCGAACTTGGCATGGCGCTCGGCATCGACGAACTCAGCGTGTGGCGCCACCCGTTCCCGGGCCCGGGCCTCGCCATCCGCGTGCTCGGCGAAGTGACCAAGGACGCGCTCGACATTCTCCGCCAAGCCGACACGATCTTCTTGGAAGAACTCCGGAAACACGGCCACTACCGCACGACCGGCCAAGCGTTCTGCGTCTTGCTCCCTGTCAAGAGCGTCGGCGTCATGGGCGATGGCCGCACGTACGAGAAGGTGATTGCCATCCGCGCCGTGAGCACGTCGGACTTTATGACGGCCGACTGGTACCACATGCCCCACGACGTCCTCGCGATTATGTCAAACCGCATCATCAACGAAGTGCGCGGCGTGAACCGAGTCGTGTACGACATTTCGTCCAAGCCCCCGGCCACGATCGAATGGGAATAGAGAGAAGGACGACGACGATGATGAATATATGACCTAAGAAAACAACTTGTGTATCTGTACGACGACGCCATCGTTCATTGCGGCGCGCTTCATCCAAGGTTCAAAGTATCCGGATAATATGGAAGAGTATCCGGAATATCGGACCTCGCTGTTGATTCCGTCCATTTTCGACCAAGACGACATCGTCATGGGCCTCTTTGCCGACGCACTCAAGTCGGCGCTCGAACCTGGGACCGGCGACAAGTTTGTGATTGCACTAAACGCCGTGCTCGGCACGCTTCTCCTCGTCATCGGCGCCACGATCTGGTCGGGCGTCGAAGACTCGATCCACATGTTCATCTTCCTCTTCCTCGCGGTTGGCTTGACCCTCTCCATCAACTGGTTCATTGTCGAAGCCCGTGCGCTCCAAGCCGAAGGGAAGCTTAATTTTGGTAGCGAAGGCGACGGTGCTACCAAGAAGACAGCCGAGCTGAAGAAGACCGACTAGAGCACTCAAAATCGCTGTAATATATAGGTTACACTTCTTCGTCGCCATCGAGAGTGCCGGCGGATGACGACAGCAGCGGCGGTGGCGGCGGCGAGCGCACGCGCTGGCTCGGACCTTCGTCGTACAAGAGTCCCTCTTCGTCTCCCTGTCCGCGCACGGGCGAGCGCACGCGGCACCCTCCAATCACGACCCCATGCTCGTCCTGGCGTCGCAGCGGCGCCAACGACTTGGGGGATTCCATCCCGAGCATGTTGTCTTGTTCATGCCCTTCCTGTTCGGTCTTGGCCACCATCGCGTAGTCTTCCTTGGCCGATTGCTTGGCTTTGGCATGGCGCAACCCGATGAGTGCGACGACCATCCCGAGGAGTACGACAAGGGACACGAGGAGCAAAGCCTTCTTCTCGTTCACAGGCGCCTTGTGCTTCTCCGCGACACCAATATTCTTGGGTTCATTCTTCTTCGTCGTTACCGTCATGGGGACCGCGTCACCGTTCGGGGCATCGACGAGGTGACTGAGGTTTCCGTCCACGACCCCAACCGGCACGTCCCGGATGGGCTGATTGGCCACATGCACGAGCGACGCGACGCCCGTGCAGTCATGGACAGTCGTGGCGTCCGAGATGCCAAAGGCCGCGCATGTGCCGCAGCGCGGCAGTGGCAGCGGCCGCCACACTTGAAACGCGTCAGCTCCACGGCCCAATGCTACATCGTCCACATTGAGATCGCATGGTCATGCGAAACGTACAAATGCGGTAGACAAGGCAAGACAACGCATCACGGAGGACGACAAAAACGGCATGCTGCGCGCTGCTCGTTTTGGGCACAACCAGAGAGAAATTGGTGCCGTCGTTGGCGGGATTTGTTGCCGCCGACACTGGCACGGACTCGACCGGGCCACTGCCGCTCCCATTCATGTGCAAGCCCGCCACGGCTTCAAGGGATGTCGTCGGCCCGCGCAAACCAGTGTTGATCACCTACAAAGGACATGAGGGGGCCAAGTCGGGCCTTTTGTACCGAGAGATCGAGCGTGATGAATGTCGCATTGGATTCCCAGCCCTAGACAAGGAAGGCACAGTCAGTGACGACGCCACACGACCAAACATACCGCCATCGAGAGACCGTAAACAGGTCCAGCATATATGGCCGCGACTTTGTTCGAGTGCAACAGTTCCTCGCAAATGCCTTGGACCATGTCGTCGTCGTCGGGCCAAAAGCCTCGCAACGTGTCAAACTCAAACGACGGACCCGTCTATGGCATCGTCAACAAAAGGACACCTCCATGCATCTCTACCTCGGGCGACATGGCAAAGATGCCATGGGTGTTCCACATCCAATCGCTACCAAGCATGAGTCCCATGAGGTTGATCGTGTGGATGTTACCTTGTTTCGCCATTGACCGTGTACAAATTGCTCTACCATTCCCATCAGTCGTGTCAAACCATGTTCTTCTCTGTCCGTACTTCTTTCCAGGACTGGCCGTATTTAAAGTGATTCCACTTGGTCATGTCGGCCGCCAAGCGGTTGAAAACCGACATGTCAGCATCGCTTGGCGCGCCCTTGGCTTGACACGCAAACGGAATGTTAAAGTACTTGCCATACGAATGGTAATTGAGCGCCGTGCTACACAATGACGTGGATACACTAGGTGGCAACACAATCGGACCTGAAATTGCGTTGCTCGACCAAGAGGCGAATGGCTTGGGTTTCGGGTTCGGAAAACGGCGCCGTCCCGCGAAAGTCCTAGGATGGTATCTCTATCCAACGCTTTTGACGCATGCTTTCGTCGCACCTCGGCGCACGCGTTGGGACTGCTCCCGGCCTCATCTTGGGTGAAACAGACGTCGTAATTCCGATTCAAGTCGACGCCCATGTCCGCCTCCGAGTGACACATGACCGGGTTGCGGTTCTTGCGCTGGCCTGAAAATGTCTTGTCGGGGGCGGCGTCGTCGGCGAGCGTTGCTTGGTTGTAGGCATAGCCGTCGGGGTTGACGACAAGGACAAACCAGAGTTGTCGTGAAAAGAGGAGCTGTGTGATGGCGGCATCTTCGTGGACGAGACCAAGGACGAGGTGGTCGACAAAGAAGACAAGGTTCTACAGCACGGGGTACTTGTGTTTCACCATGTGAACGTCGAGGCGTACCATCATCGACATGGGCTAGAGCAAGATGAGTCATCTTACTGCGGAATATGCGACGATCACACGTACCTCCCGGGCATGATGCAAGCCAGTGTAGAGCGCTTGCGGCGGCGAAGACGGTGTTGTGGCATGGCAGAGTCCGAGGCAAAGGGCGACGATGGGGTGGCCGTCGATGGAGCGCCCGATGGTTTCGTTGCGAAAGACGAGCGGAAAGCGCTCGAGTTGGGCAGGAAGCGATTCGATAAAGTCAAATACTTGCGCCAGCGTCAACGCACTGCGCAAGGGACCACGACGGACGGCCGCTACAATGTGGTCAACTATTGGACGCGCGACACAATGGATGCAGATCGTACGGACAAGCGGTGGCGCGGGCCGATACCGTACGCACTGCATGGGATTGACAAAGGACGGCGTGCATGCTGCGATGGCGGCCGCCGATTCGGTCGGTTGTCGAAAGAGAAGAATGTCCTGGATGATAAACTTGGGCGGACCGACGACCGTCGATATGTTGGTAGTGTTGGATGGGTCGACGCCAAGCTCGACCACAAGCGAGTAGTCATACGTTCCCGGGGACGGTGTCTCGAAAAACGCGCGGCGCGGGGCTTCGAGGTAGAAGACATCGTCGACATACCAACGAAGCCAGTCGCGGGTCCATGTCAACTGGAATGCATGTACGTCCGCGGAAAAATCCTAAGGACGTGTCAGCACGCGCCGATGATGGCGGTAGATGGAAGCCTACGTCGATGCAAGGAAAATCCTTCATGCGAAGAGTAGACGACGACTGCACGGCGTCCGTGTCGCCGCGTATTTGCAGAGTCGTCAAATGCAACCCCAAACTCTGGGGGTGTTCCCCCCTCCCATGAAGCACGAGGAGCTCCTGAACGACGTCGCCGTCCTTTTGCTTCACAAGCTTTACCAACGGGACAACCCCGAGGCCCTACAACGATCCTGATGCGCGAGGATGGTGGCAAGTACTTCTACCTTGGGCAATTGAGCGCGCACGACGAGCTTGCCGTCGTCGGGCAGGAACACGCCGTCCAGAGGAAAGACTACCCGTCCAGAGACAGAGCTTCCATTCGTACGTTTTGCCTCGAGTGTGAAGCCCGTGCCAATTGTTGTCACCTGCTTGTTGGAATATGGCGCGTCGTCCGTCGCTTGGAATGTCTCGCCGCGCCATATACGCTGCCACGCACAAGGGGTATCGCTTGAGGCAGCACCCAACGCACCGTGTAGCTGCCTTGCATTGTCTCGATCTTGAAGAGCTCCCACGAGAAGCGCTTGCAGTGCCAGCGCGAGGAGTAGGAGAAGCGGCTTGGCCATATTGTCCGACGTCCTTTTCGATGCTGTTTGGAAGTGGACCAAACCTCTTTAAATTTGTATCATATTCAAATATAGAGGTTTTCGCATTGCAGACGACACGTCCCTTGTGCAGATGAAGGATGGCAATCTTTGTGACAGATAGTATCGTGCGACTGACGACAACTCCCATCTACCCCCCATGAAGTTGATCATATGCTTCATGTCCATGCATGGTCCACAAGGCGCCCAGCCCCACTTGCCACGCGCACGGATGGAAACATGCATCACGTGTTACAATGTTTCTCTAGGTTTCCTTCTTCGTAGCGTACGCAGGACCCAACGCCGCCTCTTCTGGCAACGACGGAATCACGGCCGTGGTCTTGTCGTCCACGACCGACTTGCTGCGTCCAAAGAAGAGCTGGCTGATCGAGCGCGAGATCTCCCCCACGTACGACGCCTTCTTCTCCTCGTCGCTCCCTCCGTTCGCCAAGCGGATCATCTCAGACGTGCTCGGAAACGTCGACGACGATCCATCGCTGTCGGCAAAATGGCCGATGGGCGCGCCGTAATAGACCTTCTCTCCCGGGGCCGCCGTGAATTGAAAGTCCGCGGGCGCTTCAAAGACCAAGACGACCGTCGACCCCAACTAGACAACAGGTCATCTTCCTGTGTCATGCATATATCATCTGCGTACCTTGAACTGCGCAACTTGGTCGCCGCGCGTCACGAGCTCCTGGGATTCATACGTCTTGGTGTCGCACGCGCCCCATTCCTTGGTCAAGTAAAAATCGGTCCACTTGTTGGTGACAAAATCCTAGTGCTATCATAAGAGGGTATCCCGTGTGGGTCGTGGGTCATACCGGTTCCACATCAAGGGTCATGGAACCAACGTTGGTCGCGCCGACAAGCGACATGGAGAAGAAGCCATGCTTCCAACGACCCAAGAGGGCCTACATGCAGAATCATCATCATCCTCATCGTCATCCTCTTGAAACTTCACAGGTCAACACGTACCACGCGCTCGTTCCATGTGAAGAGACTCGGGACGGACGTGACGGCGAGCTTGTTGACGGGGAAGAGGTCGCCGGGAAAATGGCGGCGCTCGCCCATGCTCCAGTCGATGGGCGAATGTATCCGATGGTAATCGCCGGGCGCCAAGTAGATGACGCAGTGAAACAACCTAATTCGACGAGGCGTGAGCACGAGATTGTCACGAACAACACGACTTTTTGCCGGGGGGAGGCGGGGCCTTGAAGAACGCCGGCACGTCGCCGAGGAATTCGTCCATGCGGTAGCGGACGCCCTAGCACCATGAAGACAATGGCGACGAAGAAGAGGGATACTTTGATTTGCTCCAAGACGGGGATGTCGTCGGTAAAGTCGACCGAGCCATATGTGGCCATACGTCCATCCACGGGACTGCTCATGCAACGCGGGTCCCAGTTAATGGGGCGAACGCCATCCTATCATATGAATACACATGAAGAAGGAAACATGTCGACCTCTACCTTGAGCGGACGCGAGAAGAACTCGCTCAGGTTCTTGTAGTGTTCCAACGGGTACTTCATTTCGTCGAGCTTGCAGTCAAAGGCGCGCGTCCATGCTTTGTAAATGGGCTCCCGCAGGAACATGGGCCTAGATGGATGCGTCATGAGATGGAAGCAAGATGCACGTACAATTCAATCTCGTTCACGGCGCCCCAGAGACGCGAGATCATGCGGTAGGACACGAGGTGCAGCAAAAACATCTACGCCACAAGTCACAACCCCCTCAGCTACGTCCATTGCCTACCTGCGTCTCGGACGCGAGCTTGTCTTCGGCCTCGGTCTTCTCCCCCGGCAAGCGGCGAAGGACGTGCGCGGGGTTCTTCTCGTCGTTCCATTGGTTCCAGACGCCATAGCCAGCATATCCACCAGCGGCGCCGCCCACAGCCAGGAGCCACAGCGGTGTGGGCTTCTTTTCAGCTTTCTTCGAAGTGGCGGCAGTGGCAGTGCTTTGGAAGCGGACATGCTTCAAGCGCAAGAGAACTCGTGGCCGCAGCATCACTCCTCGACAGTGCAAGTTGGTCTTTCACCCAAAATACTTGTGCCATGCGTTCTTTTAAGTGCGAGCCTCGACCAATCAGAACGATGACAGTTGCAATAAGTACGACCCGCGATGCCGCCACACAAAGATGTGGCGGCGCGTCATGGCCATGCGCGAGTCGACAACGATGGGGGGTTCTATTTGATGCTACAATCTAGTACTCGTGGAAATCGTGCGCGTCGATGCGGTGCGTGCTGATGATCTCGGAGAAACTTTGCGTCCGCACCAAGCTCTCCATGAACGGCGTCTCGTGGGGCGGCCGCAGCGACGTGAACTTCTTCTCGTCAAACATGATGACCGACTCATGGGCGTCGCCGACGACCAACGACGCGGCGTTGTGGTGCACGAGGAGCGAACTCACGAGATCGTGGCAGATCGCGCGACGGCTCTGCGGCGCGCCCTCGGGCCTGTCGCTGTCGTCGTCGACGGCGTCGTGGTGGCCACGCCACGGCCGCAGCGCGTCGAGCTTTTTCCGCGCGTCGTGGAACGCATCGACAACTTGGATGTCCTTGGTCGAGCCGTCTTGGAGTCCCATGTTGCCCCAGACGATGCGGCGCGCGCCCAAATACTCGATCGAGCCACGATCGAGGTCGACGATCACGGTCGCCGACGAGTCGGACGGCGTCGGGAGGTCGTCGCGCGTCGTCGAGCTTTGGTGGACGCCGACGAGGATCGGCGTCGGGCAGTGAACGTACGAGAGGAGCGCCTTGGGGAGGAGCGGGATGTAGATGTGGCACCACGAGAATGGATTGAGTAGCGCGCGCGTGGCTTCGGCGCACGTCGTGAGCGCCGTGTAACTCTCGCTGAGAAAGATGATGCTGTGTTCGAGGAGCGCGTTCGCGAGCACTTCGAGGACGACCGCCGAGCTGAGGCGGTGGAAGAGCGCGTCGAGCGAGAAATCGAGGCGCGGCGGCGCGGGGAGGTCAAGGCGTCCATGCGCGCGGTCGGCCGCCGTGAGCTCGAGCGGGTCGTGGTCGACATGCGGGGGCTTCTCGGCCGTGTAGAGTTCGCGGGCATGGTCCGGGGCCATGCACTGGTCGCCGTGGCGGCGGCGGTGGGTCGTGAGGAGATGGCGGAGTGTGTCGAGGAGTGGGTACGTCGAGAGGAGACACATGCCTTGGACACCAAACCCACCGCCGCTCTCGGCCGGCATGGAACACGACGTGTAGTAGCAAAGCCCATAGAGGTTGTCTTCGTGGCCATTTTGGAGCACAAGGAACGGAAAGATGGCGGCCGGGCGCGGCGTGTCGCCGACGACGTTTCCATGGGGGACCAAGAACGGCTGGATCCGTTTCGCGAGTTCTTGGATGCGGCGCTGCCCGTCGGCGGTCGTCGGCGCGGTCTTGTTGTGTCGGACGTACGAGACCTCGAGCCCCGACGAGCGTTCGAGCGCCGTTTTGAAGAGCACGATCGAGTCGATGCCATTGGTCGACGCGTTCAGGTCGGAGAGTGTGTGCGCGTGGACGTGGTAGTTGGGGCGGTAGTGCACTTGGAGGCCCGTGGGGAGGTTCGTGCTGCGGATGATGCTTTCGAGGTCGAGGCGGTCGACCTTGTCCGAGTCGCTGCCGCTCTCGTCCTCTGATTCGCTCTCTTCTTCGTGGTGCACGAGCGACGACGGCGGGAGTGAGACCTCTGTGTCGTACTCGGAATACGACGGCGTCTCGTCCGTCTCGCTGTCGCTGTCGAGCAGTTTCTTGGACGCGCGGTCGTTCAGTGCCAAGACGTACAAGTGGCTCTTTACGAACCGATCGTACCACGGCGCCGAGAGCAGCTGCATGATCTCGAGCTGCGCGGCTTTGAGCGCGGCCAGCGCCGCGTCCGAGTCCCGCCGCGCGATGGCGACGCGCAGCGCCTTTTTCGTCTCGTCTTGGATCGCCGCCGAGTCGATCGCAGCCTTGTGTTCGAGCTCTGCGGCCAACGACCAAAAGAGGGTGGCGCTAGGGTCGTGGCCCGAGATCGCCGCGGGCTTGAGCACGTATTCAATGTGGAGCCAGACGTAGAGCTCAAAGTGCTGTCGCTGTTGCATGAGGAAGAGGAGGAAATAATGCGCGGCGCGGGGATGCGTGAGGAAGCGGTCCATGGGCACAAAAGCCGCATTCTGTTCGACTTCCATCATCATCTTGAGGTACTCGTTGCTCTTGATGAACCGTGGGAGCTCCTCGCGCGCGAGCCGCTTGAACGCGAGTTTTTGAATCGGACGAAACCCGAGCCAGCCAACGTCGTCGGTTTGGATGCTCGCAAGCACGAGCTGTTCCAATTCGTCCGTGAGGTCGAGTGTCGTGGAGATGTAAAACTCGGACGACTTTGTAAAGTATTTCGTGAAGAGTTTGAGCAAGTGCGGACGCGCGCCGCCTTTCTGCTGCTCCAGTTCAATTAGGAAGAGGAGCACTTGGTGGTAGTTCATCTTGCCCTCCATCGTCTGGGTTTCGCTGAGAAACTGCAGCAAGTATGGCAGCTTTTTCGGGTCGCGCAAGATTTCTGGCAGCGACGACGGTGCGTACGACCGCAGCCGCGTGTACGACGTGGGGGAGAGCAGCACAGCGTCCGGGTGCTTGTCGGTCCGCTCCTTGGCCTTCAAATACTTGCGGAAGCGCTTGCTCAACGGCATGGGATATTGCGAGTTCAATGCCTTCGTGCTCATCTTCTTGTACGTGTCTTGCAGTTTGGTCGCGGCGTCGGTCGCCGCAGCGACGAGTTTTGGATTAAGCATCAACACGGGCGACGACTGGTGTTGCTGGTGGGCAGGAGAGAGGGTTCGAGACGTAGGCGCCGATCGCACTTGGTTTGTCGACTGCTTCTTGTCGTCCCGGTCGTCTCCGAACAGCCAACTGTCCAACGGCATGAGCTTGTCTGGCTTCTTGAGGAAGTTCATTGCTGTCTGTTGAATGAAACGCACTCATGATTCACACTAATTTTGGATTTCACCCTCGACCTGCCACCAAAATCTTTTTGAGCGCACGAGTCCGGATATACTACACTCTGATTGGTTAGCATTCCACGTTCGACCGACACTATCCGGAATACAAACCCCCAACAGACCGTGGAAATCCTCGAGCAAACGTCAAAATCAATAATCGGCCACGATGATTCCGACCGATTGTGACCGATGCATCCACCAAGTACGAACAAGTGTACCATTGTTTCCACCGCACCAAGGCATGCTCAATGTACTCACCAAGAGAGAGCTCACTCTTTGAACTCTAAACGCTCTGTGAAGCTCACCACAAGCGGCAATCGCAAAATCAGGTAAAAGTGTGGACATTTGCTCATGGCAAAACGCGCAAGCTGGGTTTGAACGAAATACGAGCTCATTTACGTTGTACGCGCATCATTGCCAAGGCAGCGCTTTTCCTTATGATGGACGATAGATTGAAAAAGATGAAAGAACTCAATTGTCAAGTAAAACTCCGACTGGATCAAGAAACGAAAACCTTGGCGAGGCCGATCACAACACAGTGCGAGCTCTTTTGCTGTCACAGCTGCCGCATGCGCTCACATTGGCCGACGTGGCATTTGGATTGATATTTTCCTTGTCTGAGTCGGGGAAAATGCGCTTCTTTCTCGATTTGCCAGTAGATTGCCCAGTCGAAAGTTTCGCCTTTCTTGGGAACCGACCGCCTGGACTTGGTGTGTACAACATTACCTCTTTGTTGTCCAAGAAAATGCCAAATGGGCTTGAATTCAACGAAGCTGTCGTCGAAATTGACGAGACTTCCTTCGAAGCGACAGATGGTCTTGACGGGTATGGTGACGCAACACCGCTTGCACACGGAGGGGTTGCCGCTGTACGTTTTGATGAGTGCCGCAAACCATGGCCTGGCGTGGCTGGACGCTTGTTCTTGTTCATAATACATTGCATTGGATGCTTGTTCTCGTTTCCCAATGGCAAAATTTCTCCATCGATGACTGAATTTTTCGTCTCGGGATATTGTCCACCCTGCAATATTTTGTGATGATGAGGTCGATTTTTCGAAATGAATCATACTGTCATATTTGAGGGAGTTCGGCACTTCGGCAGGTGACAAACACTTTGATCTCCCACAATGTGGCCATCAGAATGGGCAGCCTCTTTGTTGGGAGTTGCTTCGATGTCCAATCTTGACTGCGCTGGAATGTCCGTCGGCATTGTGTCATCAACGAACGAATCTTGCATTGTTGCGCAGTTTCCTAGTTGCTGGGGAGAGTATTTTGGCACTTTCTCATCATCGGCTTCTGTATCAATTTCTCCGATTTTTTTGTCGTGATCCTTGACAACAACATTTTTTGAGCCTTCTGCGAGATCTTCGACCTGATTGCAGCTTGTTTCGCACGCGACCAATGCATTCGTTAATAAGAGCTCATTTTTGACACACTCTTCCTGCATGGAAACGTCTCCTTGCGCTGAGATTTTGTCAGTCAGGGCTGTGATGCCAATATTCATGGGCTCTTGCATTTGTTGGCACGTCAATTTGTCAATGCTGATGACTGGTTCGATTTTGTTTTGCTCTTGAGCTCCATTTTCAACGTTTTTGGATACTCTCGATGAGGTCGAAATATCTTGGCACTATTGATGTCATATTTGATGCTGCAATTTTTGAAGGATAAATCTTACCGGTAACGCAACGAGGGAATGTTTTGGCGATTCGACCCGTTCGTTTCGATTGAACTCGATTTCATGTTTGAATTTCAACTTGGATTCAGTTGACTCTGTATTCAGTTGAGCTGTCGACGAAGGAGCGACTTCCATTTCATTGCACTAGAAGTTGTTTCGTTATGACGTCAGAAAAACAATGTCTTACTTTCGGTGAAATGGGTCCCATTTTTGCTGAGTGCCGTTCGTGACCAACCAATATGGACTCTTTTGTATTTTCATCACAATCCATGGTATGATTTTGCGTGGTTTCTTCGCTTGTTAAATCACATCCACTTGGCACTCCTTCGGCATTGGAGGTGATTGGTGTTCGTTGTTCGGGACTTTGCCCCTCCACCTTATTCATGTGTAATGATAACACTGAAAAATTGATGTACCTCCAGAGAAACACTTCCTTTTGTTTCCTGCGTATCGGAACTCTTCTCAGAGTTGAAGATTTCGGGAGAAGCGCAGCTTTTGATTGAGTCGGCGCCAATCGGTTCGTCATTTTTATCTTGTTCATTTATCGCTGATTCACTGACGTCGATCTATCATACATATTTCAGCGCGATCACGCCAAAGCTACATGTTTACTGAAGGTGACAGAGGGGAGTTTTGTTGATGGGAATTCAAATACTCACACGAATTCAACTCATTTGGTTTCGGTGAACATGTTCCCTTTCTTTCATCATCACAGGCAATCGGTTCGTCACAACTCGACAGTTCACAATCATTGATCTACCGAGAATAGTTTAGCACGATGAAATCAAGAAACGCCCTACCGAAAGCGGAACGAGGGCGTTTGGCTGAGGAGACTGGGACTGTCCACTCACATCAACAACCAGCGAGCTGAATTGATTTTTTTCATTTCCTTCTTTGTCATTGACCACCATGTTATCGTCGATCGATTCATCAACTTGTACTGGTTCGTTGGATTGCAATTCACTGACATTGATCTAGAATAAGTATTTTAGTTCCATCAAATCGAGATGCTCTTACCGTGAGTTGTGTGGGGGTGTTTTGCTCAAGAGACCCAGAGTTCCCACCAACACCAACAGCCATCGAACTAAGTGGCTTTTCTTCATTTGTTTCTTCTCCACAGGTCACCATGTCATCATCAATCGTTTGGGCACCGTGTTCTGGTGCAAAGGGCGACAATACGTTTTCGTCGATCTGTCACAAACATTTCAGCGAGATCAAGTCAAGGTGCACTCTTACCGGAAGTGTTTCAGGAGTGCTTTGTTCACGAGACCCGGGATGATTGCCAGCGTCCAACGCATTCAGTGGATTTGTTTCTTGCGTATCATCGTCACAGGTCATTTCGATGTCCTGGTGTGTTGGAATGTGTGGAGAGCCACTGTGCTGTGCGCATTTGTATTGCACCTTCTCTCCGGTGCTCTCGCTGTTCTTCGACGGGGTTGGCATGCTTCTCTCTCTTGGTAAATTTAAAACTGAACGGGTTCGCAAAACGCGCGAAACTTCGACTTGAAAAATGTATGCACTGAAGGATCGACATCAAGAGGTGTGTGTCATCCAGATAATATCCAAAAATTCAAAAAGCGATCTTTCCAAACCCTATATTATAATACTCCGTTTTGCGCGCGCAAATTTAACCTCTATCATTTAATATAAGCATACGTCAAGCAATTCACATCTATCTACCATCATGCAACATAGTTCGATCCTATGTATCTACTACTCTAAACCGTTCGAAGGGTCTTCTGGTGCTTGAACCGCTCCAAGTTGGTGTGGAATTTCCAGATTGCGTCTTCCCAAACTCCACTTCCATTCACCGATCGACCACGGCCTCGATGAATTCGAGGTGGCGTGTCGTACGCCGGGTCGTCCGACGGAACGCCATCCGAGTGGGCATCGGTCTCTTCCAAAGATCGCAGGATGCTCAAATTTGATCGTTGTGCGATGGTTGCCGCAAGCGACTGGATGAGCCCGCGTTCCATGTTCTTTTGCTCCGTCTCGTCGTCGGGGAATTCCACCTTTGAGACGTTGCGTTGGATTTGTGCCCGCAAGATACCAATGGATGACGATGTGGACGGTTTGGGCGACGACATCAAAATGCATGGGATGCAGAGCGGCACAACCTTCTTCCCTTGTACGAGTCCCGTGGAGATGCACTCTTGGCAGACGTTCTCGCCGCAGCTCGAGCAGCATGCCGTGAGCTCAAAGAAGCCAAAAACTTTGCGGCAACTGGTGCACTGCTTCTGTGGCTGCACGGGGTACAATAGGGCTGCGTCTTGCATGCGCACTTGGCGGATGTACGTTTCCAACGACTTGATCGACGCGACTTGCTTTTTCATGTACCGCTGGGAAAGGAACGCGGGGAAGAACCCCTTGAAGTCGACGTAGAGCGAATGGACGACATTGACAAGTCCCGGGTGGATTTCGGTGAAAACGTAGCCCGTTTGCTCGATCTTGGCGCGCACGTAGCCGTGGGAGATGTCGAGCATCGGACATTCCGCGATTTCAATCGATTCAAAGAGGCACGCGTAGCCGCGCTTGCCGTCGCGCCGAAATACATTGCGGCTCTACATGATGAGCAGTGAGAATTAATAAGACATGCTCTGTACAACACTTACGTCCAAAATGCATGCGTCGCGATCCTTGGTGATGAAGCGCGGGGTCTTCAACCGCATCCATTGAAGGGCCACATTATGGTTGGCCGACTTGGTGTCCAAGAAACAAATCGTGGCTGATTCCTTCGCGTCAAAGGGTTGAAAAGGTTGAATTCGCTTGAATATGTGGGCGATTTCGTCAATGGTACCAACGAGTTCGAGCGAGCTGGCCATGACATGGGGAGCGGCAGTTCGCACGAGGATCGGAGCATGCTGAGTAAAGCCATTGAGATTCCATGCCACGGGCCCACCAGTGAGCTTGGATGCATCGATGAAATCAGATAAAGATGCCGCAGCGACTGTGTGCATGTTGGTTTCTTCGGTCAGTGTCCACCGGGGGCGGCTAAACGCGGGCGGGAACGTGGTCACCATCGAGTCAATTGGAATATGAGGTCATGGTGGCTAAAGACGGGGTTTCGTTCGCGGCATGACGTTGTGACGTCGGCTTCGTTGCTTAGGCTGGCGAACATGGCCAATGACACACTTTTGAGAGATATGTAGCGCATACTCATGCGATGATGCTCCCCAACGACCAATGTCATACGTCTGATATGCTTGCTCGAATTCGAGTTGGAACCAACCTGTAGTAGTATGGAGACCAACGATCAACGACACAATGCGAGGTTTGTCGTTTCTCAAGGTCTGGCGCAGTGTTGTGTAACTGGGGCTGATCATTCCGTTCCAAGATTTGACCTCGACACTATTATGACTATTTTATTGCTTTTACACTTGAAAAACGTATGGAAATTTGTACTGAGTTCGTTCGTACATAATTGTATGAGTCATTTCATCTAAAATATGTAAATTAGGCAGATGCCAACCTCAAGCTTCAATGTTGCAACCGCTCATTTTGTAACGGCTTTGACGTTGTAACAATTGCTGTGGCTACAAATGTTATGACGGATAGTTCGAAGGGTTATCCGGAAATTTTGGCGGGAATCGGACACCACCGCCACAGCAAACATGAACACAGCCCCTGGGAATTATACATCGGCGTTCAACCGCCAGCAGCCCAGTTCGCAAGCGAGTACCGCTCCGGCCGCCAATGCAGGCGCATCCATCACAGGGTACCCCAATTACAACGAAGAGAAAGGTAGAGTGCGTGGTGACGAGGAAGACTCATGGATGCCATCGAGTAGAAAAGTGCCTCAACTTCTTGCGGAATTTTGTGTGCTCGTTGAGCGGGACGCGCAAGTATGCCGATATGCTGGTACGCGACGATCTTGCAAGCTTGAGATCGTACTTGACTGCCATTATGTAGCAAGAAATCGCGGATCGCCAGCGGACGACAATCGATATTTCCTTGGACGACGTCTCCAACGTAGGTCGAGTCTATTGCAGCACTCTAGTTCACAGGACATGGCCACGTAGTTCGACAACGACGAAGGCTTCGTCCGCAATATCATGCGAAATGCGCGGCGCTACGTGACTCTTTTTTCGGACGCCGTGGACGAGATCTTGCCGCCACCGTCCCGTGACATCACTGAAGCACATGACGTGCTCGACGTCTTGCGTCTGCAGCGCGCGCAAGAGTCCACCGTTGACCCGGAGCATCCCGTGGACGTTCGGACAATCTTTCCCCCGGCCCTCATGCGTCGATTCGAACTACAGTGTGCCCTCGAGGAGCATTTGCCCGCTGACGGCCCTTAGGTTGATTCCCGGTGTCAAGACCAAACCCGTGCCGATTCGAGACGTCAAAGCTGCCAAGGTTGGGAGTCTCGTGCGCATCAAGGGCATGGTCACCCGTGTTTCCAACGTCAAGCCCTTGGTCGTCGTCGCAACGTACACGTGCGAAACGTGCTCGTTCGAAGTGTACCAGGAAGTCAAGTCGCGCAATTTCAACCCATTGATCCAATGCCCGAGTGAGAAATGCACGGTCAACCGCACGAACGGCCGGCTGCTCATGCAGACCAAAGCGTCCAAGTTTCAAAAGTTTCAAGAAGTCAAATTCCAGGTACCGGAGAAGGCGTTGATGTGCTCGTGACTGAGGCTGACGCAGGAATTGCCTGACCAAGTCCCGATGGGGCACATCCCGCGCACGCTGACAGTGTACTTGCGCGGCGAACTCACGCGCACATGCGAGCCCGGCGCCCTCGTGACGATCTGCGGCATCTTCCTCCCGCTCCCGTACAGCCCGCAGCGGCAGATGCAAGTCGGCCTCATCACGGAAACGTACTTGGAAGCGACGCATGTGATCAACCACAAGAAACGGTACAGCGCGATGGACGCGTCGGACGAAATGGAAAACGAAATACATCGCCTCCAGGACTCGTCCAACCTCTACTCGATGCTCTCGCAGTCGATCGCGCCGGAAATCTACGGCCACGAAGACATCAAGAAGGCGCTCTTGCTCCTCATGATTGGCGGCGTCACCAAGCGGATGGACGAAGGCATGAAGATCCGCGGCGACATCAACATCTTGCTCATGGGCGACCCCGGCGTGGCCAAGAGTCAGCTCCTCAAGCACATTGCCACGATCAGTCCACGCGGGATTTACACGACGGGGAAGGGGTCTAGTGGTGTCGGTCTCACGGCCGCAGTCGTGCGCGACCAAATGACCAAGGAGATGACGCTCGAAGGCGGCGCCTTAGTGCTCGCCGACATGGGCATATGCTGCATCGACGAATTTGACAAAATGGAAGAAGGCGACCGGACCGCCATCCACGAAGTACGTGATCACGGCGATTCTCGATTCCTCGCGTCTCACGTGGCCTTGTAGGTCATGGAGCAACAAACAGTGAGCATTGCCAAGGCCGGGATCACGACGACGCTGAATGCTCGGTCGTCCGTCTTGGCAGCGGCGAATCCAATCTACGGCCGGTACAACAAAAAGCTCACAGCGTCGCAAAACATCAACCTCCCCAACGCGCTTCTCTCTCGCTTTGACTTGCTCTTTTTGATTTTGGACACGGCGCAGTATGACAAGGACGAAGCGCTGGCCCGCCACGTCACCTACGTCCATCGCTTCTGGTACGACGGACGCCACTTGATGGTCAATCGTCATCTCGTGTAGCAAAAACCCCGACATGGCATTTGAACCTGTCCGCCCCGATGTCCTCCGGTACTTTGTCGCAATTGCCAAGCAATACATCCCCGCGATTCCCGAAAGCCTCTGCAGCTACGTCGTCGAAGCCTACGTGACGCTGCGTCAGCAACAAGATTCGTCGAATGATGCACAGACTGCCATGACGGCGCGGCAGCTCTTGAGTATCTTGCGTCTCTCGCAAGCGTTGGCACGCCTCCGTTTCTCGAACACGGTACTCTACTCTCTCGTGTCCCTTGTCGATAATGACGCTGGCCTAGGTGATGACGGCCGACGTCGACGAAGCCATTCGACTCGTGTACGTGTCGAAATCGTCGCTCCATGAAGACGAGTCGGCAGGCGGCACGCGACACAAGGTACCACCACCCCATGCGAGGATAATACACTCAATTGTCCTAGTCGTCAACCGATGCCAACTCAAAAATCTACCGCCTCATTCTCGACTACACGCGCGAACGCAACGAGACGAGCGTCAAATACAGCGAAATTGAACCGCTGGCGCTGCGCAAGGGGTACACGGAAGCGCAGCTGAAGCAGTGCATCGAGCAGTACGAATCCCTCCAAGTGCTCCAGTGGAGCGAAAACAAGACGACGCTGCATTTCGTCATGTAGAGAGACAGACCCTTGATTAATGCATCCATAATTTTAACCGAAACGCGTCGACGCCGTTGAGGTAGTACTTGAGGAGGCGCTCGTCCTTGACAAAGCCGAGGTTTTGGTACAACCGGATCGCAGCCACGTTGGTGATTTCGGTTTCGAGCACGACTTGGTCGCACTTGAGTGCGATCATTTGATCGATCGCTTGCTTCACGAGGCTCGACCCGATGCCATGCTTCCGAAAGTCCTTGTCCACGGCCAGCATCGCAATGTATCCCTTGAGCACACCCGGACTGTTCTCCAAGCGGCACACGATCGCGCCCACAACCGTGCCTTGGCTCCGCGCGAGAATGCACAATTCCGGCCAGCTGTAGAGAAAGTACCGATACGTGTAGACAGAGTATGGCTCCGAGAGGTCCTTCTCAAATAGGGCCATGAGGTCCCCGAGCTCTTGCTCTGATTCATACGGGGAATAGACAACCGCCATTCCGACTGCTGCTCTCTTCTCTCCACCGCTTCCGGACGTGTCAAAGCAATTTCGTTCAAACGAAATTTCCGGATAAATTATTGTTATCCGGACAACAGTGCACTTGTGTAGAGGGCTTTGAGACCCGAGCTTATGCGACCAATTTCCATCGGACATCCCAAATTTGACTTCCTAGGATATATGGTTGTCCGTACATCGTCGTGCGGTGACGAGGATGAGGCACACGTGAACTTCAATCACGTCGCATGTGGTGTCTGATCCGTCGGAAACCCCAACCCTCTAGGGTCACAACTGTAGCCATCCCAGCGACCAGGGCCCACAACCCGCGCTTGTGATCTGCGCAATGTCGTTGTCGACGTCACTACCACCATGTTTGCCCCTCCTTCTCGTCAACATTGCCTCGGTCGTGGCCATGTTGACGTTCTGAATGTCGTCAACCTCCAGTCGGTGGACACCCTACATGGTGGTCCAAAGTGACGACGGAAACACGAGTGCATGCAATTACATGTGCGTCCTGTTGCGTGACGGCCGCGCTAGTCTCATGGAGTCTGGACGTCCTAGCTTCAATCGAATGCAATTCGCGTTCTTCTAGTGCTGACCCAGCGACAAGGGCAATGCATATTTGGCCGCCGTGGCCAAGGGATGGTCGGGCGCGATTTCCACACTGGACATGTCGACTTGGAATAGTTGCCACAACTTGACGTCCAAGCCATAGATGACGCGACCGTATCGCCACGTGAGGATGCCGTTGAGGACAGCGGACCCACGATCCATATAGTACACATTATGGACGATCCACTTGGACGAGACAAAGAGGTACCGCGCGCCGGCGTAAACAAACGTCGAGTCGACGGGTGTCGGGGGAAGGTGACCCAGCAGGAGCCGCGTCATGATAAAGCAGAGGCCATTGCAGCCCAAGACGACACCGACGATCGTGACAAGGCGGTCAAAGTAGCCAATCGTGAGCGCCCCGCTCGTGCACACGACTTGAGAGTCCATTTGGGCCAGCTGGCAGCGCTGGTCGATCGTGAGCGAGTGGTCGAGGGGCGACACGAGCGTCATGGTGACGACGACGAGCCAGACGAGGATGCTGTTGACGGCGGCGTAGTAGAGTGTATGGTCCCGCGTGAAGGCCAACGCAATGTCGTTGACAATTGCGACCATCCACGTGACTTCGTTGGCCGCGAGCACCGTTTTGTACCACGGCGTCATGACGACTTGAAAGCTTGAGACGGTGCCGTCCACTCTCAACTGCAAGGTCGCGGTCGAGAGCAACGCGACGGCCGTGAGACTGCGCAGAAAGAGCAGCGGTCGACCGACCCATACAATCGCGCCGACGCGCTGCAGCTCGAGGAGATTGAGGATCTCAATGTGGCCACGACTGAGGCCAATGTACACGACGAGAAGCGACGCGACGACGATGACAGCGACCGTGATGTACACGACCGTGTTGCGCAAGTAAAACGCCAGCGTTGTGGGCAGCTCGCCAGCGCCCACTTGGGTCTGCAAGGGGGTCAAAAACTCCGAGAGGACGGTGACGTTGCCGTGGTCGCCATCGAACGTGATGGCTTCGCGCGAGCCAAAGGCCCAGTCGATTAAAAATGTCCAAGCAAAAAACGCAAAGTCAACTTCGGTCGGGTCGAGCACGTGGATGCGGTAGAGCGCAAGCACATTGACGTAAAACTCCCCAAATTGAATGAATTCAACATGTGCGTCCCGAATCGCAGAGCTCGCCGTGGCCACAAGTGAGTCCCACTCTGGTTGATACGAGGCCATAAAGGCCAGGACAAACGCGATGGATTGGTTCAGCGAAGCGACGCAGGTCGTTTGCGCAGAGAGCGATTGGCCGCAGATGCGGTCGACGGCATCGTACGCGTCGGACGTTGTCAAGTTGGCCAAGATTGCTGACAAGACCATGGTTTCCCGCGTCGGTTGGAGGATCGTGCTGATGGCCGACGAGCTGCATGGCGTGCCCCACGACGTGAGCGTGAGCATGCCATAGTAAATGGGCGTTGCAGCCAAAGGCATGAGCTCTGGGCAGAGGAGACTTCCCCCGGCAGTGTAGAAGCCGAGGTCTGTCCACGCTTTCGGAGCCGTGAGAATGGTCAACTCGTCTTGGATTTGCCCGTAGGTTGTCTGCGACGCATTGTTGTGTGCGAGGCTGCGACGCAGTTGGGTGTGGAGGGTGTAGATTGCCGAGAGGGCGAGTGGTGGGCACGGCACAAGTCGCATGTCGGTCGAACCAAATGGACCGATGACCGAGGCCACGATGGTATAGATGCGGCCGAGGGGTGACGGGAGGGTTCCATTTAGCATAAACACCGACTGCAATGTCGTGTTGGCAAAGGCAAAGGTGGGACTAGATCGAATCAGACTCTGACCAGCGACCCAGCCAGTCGTCGATGCGTTGCCAGCTTGAAGAATCACGATCAAGTCGTTGGCAAAGCCCCAGTACATGATGTTGGATGTTTCGTGGTTGAACCGAAACGACGTATTCTGACTCTGGAGCGTGAGGCGATAGGAGGCCCCGTACGCATTCAAGGCCACATACGAATTGATCAGACCAATCTGCTTGAAGTTTTGCCACTGGGTGTCAAAGCGATCGATGTTGTGCGACTGCCACAGCGCGACTTCGTCATTGATGGACAGTGTGACTCCCCCCATTAGCATGGTTAGCCATGAATTGCCCAAAGTCGTCCGCCGCAGCTCGGCTGCAACGGCAATGTCAAATGCCTCGCCCCAGCAGGTATAAAACTCTGCCATTGGAATGTTCCGGAGCACTGCTTCGAGAAACATGGCACCGTTGGCCGTCATGGTTAGCTGGCATCGCTTCTGCCGGGCAGCACTGTTGGCCATTTCCCACTTCTTGTTGAAATCCACGTAGCAATACGGTGTGAAGATCCACGGAACCGCGCAGCCATCGGTCGCCCGGAGGCCAGCGATCGCCGTGTCGAGTGCGTTGAGTTGCGTGTACTGGAGGAGTGAGCCAAAGTTTGTCGGCGCTTGGACGATCGTAGTGGGTGCGTCGTACGTGCCATCGAGGTTGATCCAGTCGCTGTCGAGCGCGAGCGTCCGGTTGGTCCCGCCCAAAATGAGCTGGTCGTTGAGCCAAGTGACGAGGAATGCATGGGCGCCTGTCATGTTGAACGTGGCCCAGATCAAATCGTTGGCCAAGTTGACGCGGGACACATCAAGGTACGAGACACTGCTCGCGATGGATGCGACGGCATAGAGCGTGCCGAGGGCCGACGTGAGGGCCATGAGGCGATGGCGGCTGGCGGCGCTGCGGATGTACGACGGCGTGGCACCATTTTCCAACGACGGGATGTACGGCGTCGTGTCGAGTCCGCGCGTGTGAAACGCAAAGCGAAGTCTCGTTGACGTGGCGTCGCTTGGCTTGTTGTGCACGACCCAGAGCTTGATGTCAAGGATCAATTGGCCGTCGTGGCGGGGTTGGTGCCCATGCCACGTCATGGGCACCAACCCCGCCATGAGACAGGACACCTTGTCGAGCGACCAAAAGGGACAACTATGCTCATTGATTGCGGCGTCGGACGCCAAGAAGTGGTCGGAAATGCCCAGCACGTGACGCGCCGACGTCGACACCTCGTTGTGCGTCACCCACTGGCGGCCCAGCACCGCCATCGCCACCGCCACACCCCCCATCGCCACGAGGAGACCCAACAGCAGCTCCACGCGACGGAGGTCGCCAATTTGAAGCCGACCACTCGCGCACTGAATCGTCACCGCAATGTTTTTGGGCGTGCACTGACGCGCCAGCGTCATCACAGGCTGCACGGGCCATGCAGTCTCCACGACGAACAGCGCGACCGCGGCCAAGAGGCAATGGATGGGGCCGTAGATTTTGGTCCAACGGCGCGTCACAACCGACAGAAAATCGTGCGCGACATACAAGACCCACGTCGCTTCGCCCGCGACGACCAGCGTGCTGAGCCAATGGCGTGGCGCCAAGACAAAGCG
The DNA here is from genome assembly GCA_009835185.1 of Aphanomyces stellatus. Taxonomy (NCBI): domain Eukaryota; phylum Oomycota; class Saprolegniomycetes; order Saprolegniales; family Verrucalvaceae; genus Aphanomyces; species Aphanomyces stellatus. The sequence goes on along the minus strand of VJMH01006400.1, from coordinate 40,980 downwards.
AGAGTGGCCAGTCGTGGGAGTTTGAACCAGCGCCAATTGCGTCGTGCTGAGCACGAGGATGGCAGTGATGCCCCGGAGAAAGAGGAGCGGGCGACCGACCCAGATCGAGCCCACGATGCGATTGAACCAGAGGAGGTTGACGCCGTCCATGCGACCACGAATGAGCGCAACGCCAATGATGCACATGACGGCGAGTAGACCAAGGACCGATGAAATGTACATGGCAATGGCATAGACGAGCCGCGTGGCCGATTTGACGGCCGAGTTGCTCGACGGAAACGGAACGGGCTCGTCTGGGATCGAGATGAGCACGAGCGACGACACATCTCCCTCAAACGACACAACTTCGCGCGTGCCTTGCATCCACTCAAAGAGACAGACCCAGCCAAAGAAGGCCCATGTTGGGTCGGCGAGGACGGGATGATATAAAAGGGTCCAATTGGTGCCGTCCACATAACTGGCAAACTGCATGATGCCAACGTTCAAGTTGTTGATGGCTTGCGTTGCAGGTTGGATCCTTGGCGCCATGGCCGTCGCGACTTCAGGTAGAGTTGAAGCGACGTCAGAGATTGAGCGCGTGAAAGCAGCACAGCTTGTCAATGTCGTGGTGTCCAAACTACAGCTTTGATCTCCTGGGAGAGTTGAAGCCACCATCGCAAACCCAGCCACGACTTTTTCGAGCGTGACTGTCAATGGCAATTGCTGGGCACAGACGTCGTAAAAGCCAAAGGTGGTTTGGACGTAGGGCAAGGGGTCGCCGTATAGACACATGGGATTGCCACCGTAGAAGACAAAGTTGGAGTTGGCTTTCCATGCAGGTGGTGTGGGAGAGACCACGACTCGATCGACGATCGCATCGAATGTCGATTGCAGCGTGGGACGGGTCGTCATGGCTGCATACCAGGCACGTTGAAAGGCATCGACAAGCGCCCCAAGTTCACGTGGCGGGAGGACGTAGAGCAAATCAACCGAGAGGAACGGACCGACGCTCGTGCGGAAGAGTGCAATTTGGGCGCTAAAGCCACCGTCACTGCTGTCTTGGAGACCCATGGCCACTTCAAAGCTAAACACCGGTGGCTGCAAGAACGAGTTGTCGGCCGATCGGATCAAGCTCTGATTGGCCAGGGTCAATTGCACCAAGTCGTTCAAGAGCGTCCAGTACATGACGATCGACGGCCACGTCTCGTCGGCGTACGGCAAGCTTTTGATTACGATGGCCTGCTCGAGCCCGAGGGCATTTTCGATCGTGATGGTCTCGGCAAGACCAGTTTGAAAGTCACTTTGCCATTCGAGGGCAAAGTACTGAATCGCATGCGCCTGCCAGTAGGCAATTTCTTCGACGAGAGAGTTGCGCTGGCGGGCGATGGACGTTGTCGTGAGCCAGCGGCGACCCGCGGGGACTTGGCCCAGCCAGAGCTGGAGTGGCACGGTAAAGTACCCACCGTCACCGCCGTAGAAGAAGAGAAAGTCGTCCCAGTCTTGATTTCGCAGCACCGCTTCCAAGTAAACAGCACCATTCGCCGCGTATCGATTGGCGCATCGCGTTTGCCGCAACGCTGTGTGTGCGACCTCGAACGATCGGTTGAAGTCGACCCAGCAGTACTGCGTAAAGAGTTGCAGCGACTGCTTCACGGCAAGCGCGCGGAGATGAACAATGGCTTGGTCAATCGAATTCAATTCCGTCAGCACCACACGGCGAGCATAGGCCGGATAGACGTTGGTGGTTGAGACGAGGGTCGTGTACGGCTTGGTCAATTGCGCGTGCGGCGCAAAGAGATCGATCGAGCCATGGGAGTGGGTCGCGAGCGCAGCGTTGAAGAGATCGACGACCAGTGCTTGGTCGCGGTTGGCTGCATACTGGGTCCACCAGAGGTCGTTGGCAAAGTGGGGCTTCAAAATGGCGAGATACGCAATCGATGCGACCATGGAGAGACCGAGATAGACACAACCTAGAAGCACGAGTGCATGTTGGTCGCGCTCTGAAGTGACCTCGAACGTTGTACGCCTTGCATCTCGTGGCTGCACGCGCATCGCGCAGGAACAGACTGGGATGAGGCGAACCGTTACCAAGTGAAACGGTAATGGAACGGTTACACGACGCAAGTGGTCGAAGGATGCCAAATACAACGCTGGAGACAGTTGATTGGGTCTTGATGCGTGACTGCAGACTAGAACTTGAACAAACGTCCGAGGACTCGCATTGAGATCTGACAGCCATGCATTCTCACCGCGGACTTGGCCAACAGCGTTGGCATCCTTGGATGCATCCAGACTAGAACGAGACACAAACAAGACGAATTAGGGTGTGCTAGTCGCGTCCTCCAAGTCCAATCTCTCTCGGCAGGAGATGTTGACCCACACACACACAAGACATACGTTTGAGACAAGAAAAGTTGATTAGAGGCAACGTGGACACTTAGAAGACCGGGACACGCTTAGCACGCAGGCTTGGTGGGGGTGGGGGCGGGCGTGGGGCCCGACGGGGCAGACGCCTTGTTGACGTTGATGCGGCCGTAGCCATAGTCGTTGTTGGGGAACTTGGAGTCATCAAGACCACCGCAGTTGGCCTTGGACGGCGTGAGCTTGGCCGTGTCGACGGTACCTGAGATCAACTTGTACACCGCGTCGTAGCTCGCACCAGGGTTGGCAGCCAAGATGAGAGCGACGGAGCCAGCCACATGGGGCGCAGCCATCGACGTACCCGACATGAGCTGGTACTTGTCGTCGGCAGCGTTCGAGGCCGAGCGGATTTGGGAGCCAGGGGCCGATACATCGGGCTTGAGGCGGTTGTCGGGCGACGGGCCCTTGGACGAGAACGACGCCAAGCCATCGGTGCTCGTGGTCGCACCGACAGCAATCACATTGGCCGAGTCGCCGGGAGAGCCGACGGTGCCGCACTTGGGGCCAGAGTTCCCGTTCGAGAAGACGGGGATGATGCCGGCCTTGCGCCACGCCAGAATCGAGGCTTCGTACCACGTGTCGCCGTTCGTGGTACTGCCCCACGAGTTGGAGACAACGTGGGCGCCGAGCTTGCAGTCGGGGTTCTTGCCGTCCGTGTCGGTGGGGCAGATCGTCCACTGCGCGCACGCGAGGAGATCAGTGTCAGGGCACGAACCGGCGGGGCAGCCAACACATGCGATCCACGTGGCCTCGGGGGCAACGCCGATGCCGAGGCCACCGGCAATCGTGCCCATCGTGTGGGAGCCGTGGCCATGGCGATCGTTGGGGAGCTTGGACGACGTCGCGGGTTCGTACCAGCCGTTGGTCGCGCGCCAGTTGGTCTTGAGCGCTTCGTGCGTGCCGCGGACACCCGTGTCGATGTTGGCGACGATCACACCCTTGCCCTTGTTGCCACGAGCCCACGCGGCGGGGGCACCGATGATGTCGACACCCCATTCGACCGCAGCGGTGCCGTTGCCGGCAGGCGTGACGTCGGGAAGGACGGGGAGCGTGTACACGCCAATGGGGTTGACGGCGGCGACGTTGGGCAAGGCAGCAATCGAATCAATGAGAGCCTTATTGGCGCCAACGATCGCAACGGACGAATCGATCCAGTAGGTGGTCGTCTTGGCGCCAGCCGCTTGGGCGAGCTTGACGGCATCGGCCGTGACGACGGCAGCTTCGGCCGTCAACAAGTCAAACACGCTCTGGGCGCGTTCGGCCTTGGCGAGCGTCTCAAAGTTGGCTTGAGCGAGGCGAGACGTCGACTTGAAGGTGACGCGGACGGTCGTGGCGTCGGCCGTCTCCAATTCACGGAGGACTTGGAACGAGACCTTGGCGGTCGCGAGAGCGGAGAGCGCGGCGAAGAGGGCGAGGCGGACCATGTTGGGAAGACGATGCCAAATGGAAAATGAGCAGAGAGAGAACCTCCGTCTCAAAAAGGTTGAACTGGTCGCGGGCCGCCGCCTGTCGGGGACCTGAGTCCTGTCGACGTGGGATCGACGGAATCTGGTCACGCTGCTCGTCTGTGACCACACTCTTGCTTGGATGCATTTTGTCGTTGCGAAGACGAAAGGCGGGATGCATGACTTCCACATGAGTCGATGGGCGTCCCGTGAAGGCATGGCCTTCAAGACCGTCCACATTTATCGACGTCATGTGAGGGTTGTTTGCACCTGTATTCGCGCTATGAATTGTGTGACCTGATTCCGGTCGTAAAGCTACATATATATGGCCAAAGTCGGACGGAATCGGATAGATATGCTGTATTTTAATTGCGTGAATGTATGTTTTTGTCTTGAAAGTCGTCCTCATGAGGCCACATGTCGTTTCCATGTATGCGTGCAGCGAGTTATGTTGCCACATGGCGTCCAACTCCCGACTAACCGCCACACAGAAGATGACATTCACGCGTGGAATGGACCTCGCTGTGGATAGCGCAGCCTCATGAACAGAGATGGCCGAGGAAAGGACTTATAAAAGGCCAAGGGTGTCTACCCCATCCCCAGCCGACCAGGATTGAGAACTGCCAGGTGACGGCGCGAGCCACTCGTGCCACCTTTAATTTTGCTGCTCAAGCAACAGCCAAATGGAAAGCCAGTATAGCTAGGGCAATTTCACTCAGACACAATATTGCGCCATGAATTGTACTTCTTCGTTGCCATGTTCGGGAAGTTGAAGCCCGCCGAGTCAGGATTACCCAGGGTCCACAGCCGACTCAGATCCAACGGTCCACTCTGCATCTGATCTTCTGCTGCCCTAGACCAAGCAACGCCCAAGCAGACGCAGTCGGCTAGGCTTGTATTGTGTGTCTCCCCTGCTAGAAAGGGCTCCTCCTCGTACGTCGATAACGGCCTGCACGCCACTACACAAATTATGATGTCCTGACTGCCCTTCCAACATATTCTCCGATCATTTTTTTGGATCAGATGCCGCAAGAGCAACCTGGTCGACGGCCCTTCGTGAGTAATTCGTGAAATCTGGTCCTTGTCCGAAACTCTTGTCCACTGGACTGTCGTCCTCATTTGTCATCCTCTGGACTTTGCCCGATGAGTGCACAAAAGAGTCTGTATTTTCTACGACGTAAAATGGATGGACACGTCGATGAGGATCAAGACGACGTGCACCATCTCGCCGTAGACGCCCATTTTGGACGCTTGGGATAGATACTTGCCCGTATTGATGAGGACGGGCGGCTTGGGTGGTGGTGGATGGGCATGTTTGGCGCGGACGGCGTCGCACTTTTGATGCAGCCGCACGCGAATCCAATCTACATGTTGACGTCGTCATGTCATCGATGCTCGTGCAGGGCACAGGGACCACTGACCTTGGACCCGCGTGACTTGGGTAAACCATTCTTGAAACTCGAGCGAACGGATGGATTTGAGGATGAAAAACGACCGCCTCAAGTGTTCTTCTTCGCGCGAGATGAGGCCAGCGAGGACGAGGACGACGCTGATGTAGGCCGCGTTCCGGACCCAGAGATCCCCTTGCAAGTACTAGAGTCGCATGAGCCATCGACGACATCGAAGGCGCGTACGACGGAGGCCACGCAGACTGTCCCGACGCCGACAAGAGTGGTCGCTGCCATGGCAAACTTGTGGCGCACGCGGAACCCCGAGCGATGGGCAAAGACGATGGCGTTGAGGAAACCCATGAGGTACATGTCAGCGTAGCCACGGGGTCCATTGGCCACGAGGAGCATCATGGCGGCCATACATATGCCATGGATGCCAACAACGATGGCGGCCGTGTGCTGGGCGTAGTGAACGTCGGTCCACTGCACGTTCATCGTCTCATCATGACGACGGTCATCGAGGGACGTCGCGGAGAGAAGATGCTCGGACGATACCTCGGTCGCCGACATGGCATCGCTCGTGGCGACGGGGGTATAGGGATGCTTGTGCGGAGTCCACCAATCACCACCCGAGCTTGGCTCGTGCTGGCGTCGCATTTTGGCGCTGAATGCATGCCGAGGAGACGCCGCAGTGGCAGTGGCCCCCAGCCAGTGTGCATAATATCGCTTGCCCATAACATACATAACAAGCGCGGCACTGAGATATGCGACGTCGACGACGCCCAACCGAAGGATGTACCCAATCTCAGGCAGCGGCGGAAACGGCGTCAAGAGGCGATAGTCCTACAACAACTACGTCAAGAATGAGCGAGGACAAACAGACCTGGATGGCGAGGAAACATTGGTTCAAGAGCAACGTCATGACGGGGAACCGAATGGTGCGGAACGCGCCTTGGTGGAGCACGGCCGCGTTGGGATTTTCAAACGGGAACGGGTCGATGAGGTACCAATGGCGGATGAAGCACGCCTCGACTTCAACGTGGCGGAATTCCATGCTCCACGACCGCATGAGTCGCTTGCTCGAAAATTTGTCTTGTTGGAGCGCGTCAGAACAATCTTGCTCGCCTGGCATCATCAAGCGGCCGGTAAACGGGAGTTTGAGCGCGTAGTTACGTCGCCGGAGCAATTCCTACGGCAGACGTTGCAGCCAACCATGTCGCGATCGAGAGGACAGACCTGGCGGTAATGCGAGACCATGCCGCTGATGGTGGCGATGCCATAGTTGATACTCTGGTAGAAAATATCCGCACGTGTATCCCAGTCAGGCCCAAGGGCTTGCATTGAGAGAAGCTGGACCACAATGTACGTGAAGACGATGGCCCATGCGAGGACGACGCTGTGCATGAACCTGGTGGAGAATGAATGGGGAAATTAGGTATGTCGACCTCATGCGCGTGACGCCAAATATCGGGATGATCAAGAGTAGGAGCGGCAAGACCGGACCTCGTTGGGCTTGGAGGGGCTTGAGGGCAATGAGGACAAGCGCCAAGCTGGAAAAGACCTAGCATGTTTCCATTGGGTGCAACGAAGGGCGACGACACGTACGACTGTCGTGAGCAATTCCATTTGAAGCGCCATCCACGGAACGTACGTAAATATCAAACCAAGTCCAAAAGACGAGACACCAACACCAAACGCGAGGAAATGCATCGTCGGCGTGTACTGGGCACGATGGACGTTCCAGAGAAAGTACCCAAATGTCGCGGTAAACCCGAGAATAAAACACAGGCGGGTCCGCGCGATAGCCGCACGCTGGATGAAGAGGCGGTAGCCGAGCTCATAGTCGGGGGAGAAGCGCAGTGTCGTGGGGCTCATTCCTGTCTGGCCTTGGATCTTGGCGAATTGCTCGTGGCAGTATTTGGTGGCACGGACATTCGTAATGATTTCTACAGGGGAATGAGGACATGTGGGGCTGCAGCGGGGCAGGGTACCATCGAGCGACCCGTCCGTCGTCTTCGGCGGTGCATTTGCTTTGAGGATCAAGTCGGCGGCTTCGTCAGCTTCAAAGAAAGGCGTGTCGATGAGCGAGCGGCGACGCATGCCTCTGAGAGTGCTCCGCCGACGGACGGCGCCAGCTGTGCTGTCTGCATGAAGCCCGTCTCCTTCGTTGTTCCCCAGTGCGACATAAGGATGTTCTTCAAGACTCCGAGGGGACGCATCGAGCTCCATCGTCGCGATTCGTGATGGATCCATATCGAGGAGCGGCGATCCAAACAGACACGGAAAATCCGGATAATAGACGTCATATCCGGGCCTTCTAGAATAGACTTTTTCACCAATCGGACGGCCCCGTGGCCAAACATTTCACCCAATCCACGGCTGCGCGTCCACAGAATACAAAATTGCAAAATGGGTGAGAAGTCGGCCCGATCCCGACGCGACCGGTCTCGGTCCCCGCGCCGTGAGAGAAGCCGAAGGGACGACTCCCGCGACAGAAGCCGACGAGACGACCGTAGTCGCGAGCGTTCCCCGCGACGTGATGGGAAACACCGCGAAAAGCGAAAGCATTCCAGTCGACGACACAGCCGATCGAGATCTCGCTCGAGCAAGCGCCACTCCCGCACGTCCTCCCGTCGCGACGAGAAGGAAAAGACTGCGTTGTCCCCGTCAAAGAAAGAGCCCAAAGAGAGCGAGGTTGTATCCATTTCAGACGTTCCCCCAGCAGTTGTTGCGCAGCCAAAGGAAAGTGTGAAGGGGTCGTTGGCGGACCTCTTCAACCTTCCGGACGCGGTTCATCCCGCCGCCGCCACAACAACCTCCGCGAGTAAGGGCAGCGTGAAAGGCATGATCTCGGACATTTTCCGGGTTGTTGAGTCCCCTCCCACTAACAAGTCTCTTAGCAAGTCGGCGACGATTTCACTTCCGAGCGTTTTGGGAGCACGCAAAGCTCTCCATGAGGTCCTCGAGGTCGACGTGGACATGGAGATTGACACTCCACCACCTCCATCAGTGACATTGCAGAAACCTCCTCCGCCCCCGCTGCCATCTGCGGCGACAGGCGTCGCGAAACCCAGACCGCCCCCGCCACCCCCGGCAGCATCCGTGTGGGTTGACGTTGTCGTGCAGAAGCCGCCGCCACCACCGCTGCCGACTGCGGTGACTAAGAAACCTCCACCGCCCCCCATTACTGTCATCAAGCCAACCCCACCGCCTTCCCAATCTGTTCCAGCCGTTGCCGTCGTCGCTCCTCCTTCGCCTGCCGCCGCGACCTCGTTGTCCGTACAGTCTCCACCCGTGACTGCCATGAGTCAAGATGACCAACCTCTCCCTTCTCCTGTCATAGCTCCACCTTCTCCTCTTGCGAAACCGCCTGTTGTGGATGTGGGGTCGATCAAAATGGACATCCTCAAGGCGCTTGCGCAAGCGAAATCATCGTTGGCGAAAAAAGTCGACGGGGTGCCAACCAAGACTGCCGAGAGCACGGTTGAGGCCGAGAAGGTCGGCGACGAAGATGGAGAGGAAGAAGGGGAGATGCTGGAACTTCGCAAGTCCAACAAATCCAAACCACAAGTGACCGACGAAGCAAAGCAAGAACCACTGTCGCCTCAGCCCCCCACGGCAAGCTCTTCCCCCGCCGCGGCGCCGCAAGAAGTGAATGTGGCGGCCAAGACTGCCGACGGCGACGATTACGACATGTTTGCCTTGGATGACGACGACGACGATGAGAATGCAAAGAACGTCGATGGCGGCACGGCCGCGCCGGTATTTCTCCCTGCCGGTGGCTTGGAGGCCCTTGGAAATCATGACGACAGCGAAGGCTATTACCGCGCGAGCATTGGCGAGGTCTTGAACGGCGAATATCGGGTCGTGGGCACGGTAAGGCATCCACATGTGATATTTTGTTCTCATCAAACCCGTAGATGGGCAAGGGTGTCTTCTCGACCGTGCTCCTTTGCAAGACGACCATCGATGGCCAAGAAAAGACGGTCGCGGTCAAGTTGATCCGCAACAACGACACGATGCGCGACGCCGCGCAGCTGGAAGTCCGCCTCTTGAACGAACTGCAATCTGGCCCGCGGAAGAGCAAATACGTGATTCGCATGCTCGCGTCGTTTGAGTACCGCAACCACGCGGCCATGGTCTTTGAGCCGATGCAGATGAACGTGCGCGAAGCGATGAAGAAATTTGGTGGCCGCGACGGCTTGGCGCTCCGTGGAGTCAAGGTCTTTTCCCGACAATTGATGCTCGCCCTCGACCACTTGCAAAAATGCAACATTGTCCATGCTGGTACGTGGCTCGTGCTGCGGGTGACGTCTTGACCTCTCGTGCTGTGTAGACATCAAGCCCGATAATATGCTTTTGGACGACAAGCAATCGATGGTCAAGTTGTGTGATTTTGGGTCTGCGTTCAAGATGGGGGCCGGCGAAGTGCACGACCCGACGCCGTACCTCGTGAGTCGCTACTACCGCGCGCCCGAAGTGATTTTGGGTCTCCCATACGACCACGCCGTCGACATGTGGAGCGTTGGGTGCTGCATCTACGAGATGTTCACGGGCAAAGTCATGTTTCCGGGCCAGACCAACAATGAAATGCTCAAGCTGTTTATGGAACTGAAGGGTCGGCTCCCGCCCAAGCTCGTGCGCCGCCACCGCCAAATCTACATGGAGAAGTTTCTCATGGAGCCCCATTTTGACGACGGCCTCCGCTTTTGCAGCCGCGAAATCGACCGCGTCACTGGCACCCCCCTCGTGCGCATGCTATCCAACGTGACGGCCACGCGTGACTTGAACGCTGCGCTACTCGCGGCCAAGTCGCAGTCGGACGAGAAGAAAATGGTGCTGGACCTCAAGGACCTACTCGACAAGATCTTCCACGTCGACCCGGCCAAACGGATCACGGTCGAAGATGCGCTCAAGCACCCCTTTGTCCGCGCATGAGAGCGCTTCTATGATCCTCCATTTCGTATGGATGATGCATCATTTTTAATTTGAACCTCGCAAAAATTCTGCCAACGAGAGCGAACCTTTCCTCAAGCTTGTGTTTACGTGGACTAAGCACCTCAAATTGATGGACTAAGCACCTCAAATTGAACGCTTCCCATCCCGCATATTAATATCTGACGTTGAGTCTACGCTATGGCCGGGTCCGCTTGAAGTGCATGTATATGCCGCGACTTTTGAATGTGCCAACCGAGAATAGTTTCACTGCGAATGTTTCTAATGACGACGCCAAGTGCGTTTGGGTGGACGAGGCAGTCGTCGTTGTGGGTAGACACTTGCATACGAGGAATATCTCTCTCCCCTTTGTCATAAATGGGTTAGCCGCGCAAAAACGCGACGCAAATGTACATGAACCCGAGAACGACAACGATGCCGCCGTAGACGATCCACTTGTCAGCAGTCTCCCGCCGCTCGATGACGCGCAAAAGCGAACCCGAGAGGCCAAGTCGATTTGCAATGTCCAGCACTTGGCGATGAACGCCCTTCATTCGCGTCTTCTGAGTGTCTAAGTGAAGGAGAAGGTCTGTGAGGGGATAGTATGGATCGGGAATGTCGTACCGAGGTTCGACATGGTCGCGTGGGAGAGGTCGTTCAAGTCGCTAATCATGCGCGAGGAACGGCTGAGCGATTCGTGCTCCTGCGATAAATAATTGATGTCGTTGTTCCCGTTGCCGCCGCGCCGAGCAAAGAGCTTCTGTCGTTCTTGCGATTCGATTTGCGATCGGCTCGACTGGATGCAGCGCTGCTCGAGGCTCGAATTGAGGAGGTTGTACTCTTCTCGGATTTGGTGGACCTTCTTGATCCAGATCTCGCGGCTCGCGGGGTTTTCCGTGTACACGAGCGAATCCAACTGATCGACGAGCGACTTGAGGCCCGCGGCGTTCTCCCGCGCTTGCATTTCCATGCTTCCATCGCCGCCGCCCGCCGCCGGTGAGGATCCGTTTCCAGACTCCAAGTAATTGAGCTGTGTCTTGAGCTCAAAGACGAGCTTGCGCGCTTGCGTGTACAATGACGAGCACGACATCGGACAAGTGCGGCAAGTTTGATGGGTAATGCAAGAATGCATTGGGGTGCGGTGGACCGCCCCGATTGGCTAGATTCAAATTATCCGTATCCGGAAAACATGGCAGTTTCGGACTCACATATTCCAATCCAGATTCCAATGTGAAATCCAATCTCGACTTCCGTCCTTCGCAAGCCCGAAGGAGCGTGTAGTGTACTGTTGTCGTCGTCGTCGACTTTTGGAATCAGGATGGCATGTGCTGTCATCTACAAGCATATTGCTTCATCGACACCGCCAGTATACAAGCGGAGGCGCTGCCGTGATGGTTTACATTGGGCGGATATGCCTCTTGCGCGGCATTGACTCGTCGCAAATATCAGAGCATTGTTCGATCACATTTCCTTGTGTGTGTGTGCGAGCTTGCAGCATGCGGTCAGGTGGTTGGCACCAACAAAGCGATGGAAGGACCTCCCCGCTCGTCAAGCCAAGCGATCTGTTGTCGTCGTGTTGGATTATTGGTGCGGCTGCACAAAGGCAAAATTGGCGCTCTTGACGCTGCGGTACTGCTTCAACTGCCGCTCGCCCTTGCGGATCAAGTACTCGATCTTCTGAAAGTCCATGCGCCCCACAGCCATGGCTTCGGCGCGGAACTTCTGTCGGACAAACTCGACGCTGTTGGCGGCGCCAGCGCGCTCCTTCTCCTGGGCGACCTGGAGACACGACTTGTAGAGGTTGAGCACTTGCATCTGCAGTCCCGAGTGACTCTTGTGGGAGCTATTCACGACCACATTCAGCGGGGGCTTCGGTCCAATGCTCAGTTCTTCAGCGTCATGCCCATGACTGTGATCGTGATCATGACTGTGATCGTGATCATGACTGTGATCGTGATCATGATCGTGATCATGGTGGTGGTCGTGGTTGTGGTCGTGGTCAGGACTGCTCTGGATCTTCTCGCTGTGCATGAGTGCATAGGGCACCGCCATGGTGGGTCGCGCGCCAACTGCCCACGGCACACGTGTCCACGTCGTCGTCGCAGCGCGGTGGAGGAGGAACATGGGTGGTGCGATTTTGCAATTGAGCTTCGAAGTGCTTCCAAAACGTACAACATAATTTCCTGTCATTCTGAATACTATAAAATACTATAATCTTCATAAAAGATCGCAATTAAACTTGTGAAATGCAATACCCTGTGGAAATGGGAGTATGGCCAGGTCGAGGCCGCCATTGGTTCATTTCATTTTGGTGGCGCTGTTGCAAAGATGACCGACATCACGTCTGAGCCGTGCTTCCGCCGGGCCATGCTCTGGGGCATTGCCACTGGCGCCGGCATCGGCCTCCACCGCTTCCGCATCTCCAGACAGATCAAGACTGCATGCGACTACGCGACCTTCTCCTTTGTCGGCGTCTCGGGGGTGACGTGGTACGTCCATTCCGCGATTGCATGCCTTCCCGTTTCCTTACTCTCTCTCTCTCTCTCTCTCGAAGGCTCGTCTGTCGATCTGCGCAAGCCGCCAAACTCGACCAACAAAAAAAGATCGTCGCCGCCATGAACATGGTGGAAGAGAAGCGTCCTTCGGCTCAATATTTTCGCTCGGAAGTAGTGCCTGCGCCGCCCCACACTGACGATGGACCCTCTGCATAGAAAAACAACATGTATCCTCGCCGCGTCTCCATGTTTTCATTTTTCATTCATCCTCGTCCATCTAAATCAAGAGAAAGTCGTCGACGGCGGATCCGGTTTCGACGCTGTCCTCCTGGGGCGCCGCCGCGGCCTCTTCCTTCTCGCGCGCCTTCTTGGTCAACTTGTCCGTCGCGAGTGCGACAATGTCTTCGTCCAGCGGGCGATTCGCCGCCATGAGCGCCACTTCCACAAGCTGCCGGTGTTTCTTCTCTTCCGTCTTGAACTTGAGTTTCAATTCCGACCGCGACCGGTTCGGAAACATCGTTTCCATCAGTGTAAAGTCCGTCCCGACTTGGCTCAAGCAGTAGAAAAACTGTTTCGTCTCGGGGTGGCTCCACCGTTTGCTCTGGCGTCGGCCCGACAAGTAGCCTACGTCATCAATGTCGTCGTCGTCGCATGTTGACGTGATCCACGTACCTCCGCCGCCTCGCCCCAACCGCACGTGGTCCGACGATGTCGTGTCGTCATCATGCAAGAGTTCGTCTTCGTGCACCGTCAGACTGTTTTGCACGAGCACGATCTGTCCGTTGATGATTTCGACCTGCGGCGCGCCTCTACACTCAAGTCTGACCATCAAGAGACACGACGCTGCCACGTACGCTGATCTTTCGCGGCGTGGTCGCTGGGCTGGCGGTGCTTGGCCATCGGCATTGTCGTCGTCCTATGGCCACGTATCATACAGTGAGGACACCCTGGCCTTGCACCTACCGCTTCGTCGTCGTCGTCGTCGTCGTCGTCGCCGCCGTCGTCGGCCTTTTGACCCCGCGGCACCGACATGGCGAGTTCCCCCATCGTCATGCCGGCAATGTCGGCGTCGGTTTCTGACGAAGCCTCTTCCTCTGCCTTGGCTTTGCGTTTCCGGGACGCCGACGTCGCGGGGGCCTAATGTTCACGTCAACACACGAAGCGGCGCGATAAAAGACGGACCGCCGATTGCGAAAACTCGATGAACTTTTCCTTGAGGGGTTTCTACGACCAGAGAAAGATTGCTTCGCCCACAGACTAACGTACGTGGCTGATGCTGGCCATCGGGCCTTTGGACTTGCGCTTGCGTGGCGGCGCTCTCGGCTACCACCGACGTCATGATCGATCTATCGATTGGACGCGTACCTTCGCCGGCCGCGGCGAGCTGGCCACCGTCGATCGGGCGGCAGTCTTGCGGGCACGGACCGCCGGTTTGGGCTAAGTAGGATGAGGATCGATTCAAAGATCGTATGGTTTACTTCGTCGTTGTTGTCCACGTCGTCTTCGTCAAGGAGCGCGGCAGCGGCGGCGCCGTTCGTCGTCGTCTTGGCTTCCTTGCGCTAGACAAACCCTATGTGATTGCATGATGCCGCCGTCGCCGTACGTCGGGGGTCTTCCGCGTTGCGGGCGTCGCTGCCTTCTCCGCCGAGTTGAGTTCGGGGATGCGGATTGTCATGCCATGCTAGAGGACCATGAGAAGGATGACAAGTGTCGACGTACGCGGGGCGAGTGCGGCGTGCGCTGTGGGGTTTGCGGTGGCGGGAGCTTGGGCGGCGGTGGCGGAAGGCCGAAGGATCCTCCCGGAGCGATGATACCGCGAGGAGCGTTGATGCGCATGGCGGCAGTATCCTTGCCTTGAGACGATGGCGCCGTGATGCGAATCGGCGGTTGCTTCACAGGCGACTGTATGGCTTCCGTGGCGGACTCGCGCATCACGTCGGTCGGCTTGGATGGTTTCCGGTCACGGGGTGTTCGCAACACACGGTCGCTCGCTGCTTCCTGTTTGGGCGACTCGTGATGGCTAGCGTCGTTGTTGGAGGCCGCCGCTCGCTTCTTCCCATCGCCAGCGTCATCGTCGACTGGAGAGCTTTTTGTCTTGGGTTGAGACGCGGCGTTGCTGGATTGTGAGCTCGGCTTCCCCTTCGGTGCGATCAAGAGTCCTCGTGTTGGCTTTCGCGCGCCTGTCGGCTTGAGTAGCGGTACACGCTTGGACATCGCGCCGCCGTGGTGGTGCAACGATGGAGTTATGAGCGCGTGTGATTGGTGGATTTGGAATTCGGAGTATGAGATCACGGATTGGCTCAAATTAAAGCCAATGAATACTCGCCAATTTAAGTTCGTTATGTTACTGCACGTTTTCGACGCCAGCAGCGCGTCTACAAGTCGGAGAAAAGCAGTTCCTCATCCAAGTGCATGCGCCAGTGCGCACCGCATCGCCTCTTATCGCTCATTTTCTCCCTGCGCTCAACGATATGGATGTCAGAGGCAAGGTGGATCGACAAAGCTACCCGAGATCCTGGTGCGTCCAAGGAGAATGGAGGAAGCGGTGCCTCCATCGCCGACTCGTGTCGCCAAGGAATATTCCCCGTACGAAATTCGGTGTGACCCTTCAGTATGATGATACGTTGGAGGTTGGCTCCTTTCACCGCAGCAGCGTGCTGTAAAAAGGTATCATTATGCAGAAGGAGTGACAAACATGGAGCGTACGGGTTCGATGGGACACACCCACATCTGGGAGTACCGTGAAGAGCGACCTATGCTTTATCGCACGTTGACTGGAGTCTCCCATGTCGCGCGCTGTTCCAGGCCATGCCCTGTTTTAGTAGTGACCCGCATCAGGACAAGCCCGCGAAGATGCAACGCCCTTTTAAGGCGGCGCAGGCCGCACCATTTTGCTTGGCACCGAAATGCTCAGAGATGGCAATGCCTTTACTTGCATGGAAGAGCGCAGTTTGGTCCGCTGATATGCTGCAGTCGACACAGCTGACCACCACATCCGCGGAGGATTAGGTGTTGCAACGACGGGGAACCACGTCGTTGCAACGGGGTTCACTAGACGCGTTGCGTCTTTTTCACGAGCCTCAGCGATCAAGGCGTTGTCGGTCATGCTAGGTGCGATGCGGGCTTGGACGAAGAAGAACACTTTGACCGACCCCCACGAGATCGCGACGACGACCAAGACGACGACGACCACAATGACGATGCTACGACTGATCTCATGTGACGACGCCGGTGGCGGCATGGTGGAACGAACAAATTTGGGGTCGTTGATGTGTCGAATCGAAACCACGTCGGGGATTCGTTGATTGGAAGATCGTTTCTGGTGTCGAAGGGATGGCGACAGGAGTGGGCGCTTGATCGATGCCATGTGTCGTCGTTGGCACTGTGGTCGCATCGTCGGAAAGACGTGCTTCGTCAGTCGTTGGGTCGATTCACTTTCACTGAGTAGTCTGTTACATGTTGAGCCAATCATTGAAGATCAGACTGTGGATGCAAGGAGATTAAAGTCTTTCAGGGGTTCCGCTGGTGCCTGACTTGAAAAAGGTCAGGAGCATCAAGAGCACGCTCTCCGCGCGCAGCTTGAGTTTGTTCCCCTTTTGTGGATTCACGCGTGGACGCTCATCACGACAATTACTTGCACTGGCTGCATAACCGCAGTGCAAGTAATCGTGAGATGAAGTTGTTTATATGGCATTTTGCAAAACGAGTGATCTCCACATCAAGAATAGCCACCAAAGCGTGATAAGAAACAGCTGCAACCAGTTCATCATCATCGTTGCCGAATTCGTTGCCAATCCTGTCGCGAACTCCAAGAGGAATAGGATCCGCCTTGTGCAAGTCGTCCAAGTTGACGTATACTTTGAGCTCCGACGCATCAAATGAAGCCAGCTTGTTCGGGTTCTCAGCTTTCACAGCTTTCCTGAACTATATTACTATCGGATGTGATCTTGCCAAAGTGTGCTGTCGTTCCCTTGTACGTTTGACCATTGTCGTCGACGAGAACAAACCAGCCGTCAACCAGCGCCGTTAGTCTAATGGTTAGGATTTCTCCCTTCCAAGGCGATACTCATGGCATGGAATGGTGCATCTTTCACCGACGGGGAGGGCGTCGGGGTCTCCGCAAGTGCGAAACATTTCGCCAATGTTGGGTGAACTCAATGCGTGAGAGGTTGGTTGCGCATCCATTGTTGTTGAATGAATGGGGATTGGAGCTAGCACCGCGTTGCTTTACCACTCTGCTGAAGACGATGTGTGGCAGATCAAGTTTGCCATTTGCAGATGAGCAATGAGGGTGCTCTGCCATTCCTTGTGAAATTTCTTACGCTTTGTCCAATGACAATCAATTTGGCCGGAATGCTACTATTGTGTTGGTGGGGCTCACGCCCTTGATATGCTACAATGTAGCATCGTCGAATGCTACATCGTTGTGTTAAATTCTAGCATTGTAGCATAGCTGGTGGGGTTGTTCTAAGGTATTAATCCACATTATGTATAATCCACAGTACCTCGCCCGTTTTCTTTTCTGCTTTGGGCGCCGCAGCACGGTCACGGTTGCTGCCGCGGAGCCTTCCGCTGCAGTAGTAGCCATTCCAGTATGCGTTGGGATCGGCGGTCGTGGCAGTGGTTTCTGCAGCAGTCGTCGTCGTGACAACGGGTCAGGGTTCAAGCCTGCTTGCTGGTAGAACGCTTGGATTTGTTCCTACGTGTATTGGTACCCTTGAGCATATTGCTGTTTGTCGTAGCCATTTTGCGTTGATTGATCGCCATAACTTTGGCACACAAGAATCCGTACAAACAAACACACATTGAAACAATGCAAATGTGTGCAAAGACAGATCGTACTGGGACGACGAGTTGTAGCACGAGTTGCGTCCGCCGCTGCTGCTGCCGCTGTCATCCTACACAGTTCACTCCACTTTTTCGGGCCACTTGCATGTGTGCACTGCACTTGCCTTGCAATTCTATGATCGTTGCACCGCCTTCGTCAATGATTAACGCACGAGGTTGTATGGGGCAGACATATTAAGGGTCGTGTGATCGTCGCCGCCGCTGCCAGGGCCGTAGTGTCCATCGTACGAGTGTTGTTTTCTGCGACTCTACACGCAAGCCATCAACTTCACACACATGCAGCGAAAATCCCTAACCTTCGGAGCTGTTCTTGTTTCAACTTCATCGCTTGGTCAGGGTTGTTGAGAATCTGGGCATCTGTGTCGGTCGTGATGAGAACTTGCACATCTTCGTTTTCGTCGGCATCGCTCGTCGGCTCCTAACATATTCTCTGCGCCTAATGCCAAAAGCTACATTGTTTGCATATACTTGAATCTTCGACGACAGAATTGTACCTTTGTGAGGCGTCACTACGGGCCTGTCCATTTGTGAGTACGACGTTGAAAAAAGTGCTTTAGTGGACTACGTAGAAACATCAATTCTCTTGGTTGAGGTGAAAGGTAAACTACACATTGGTCGCAGTACCTTGTCGACATGGGAGGTATATACACTGAAGCGTAGGTCAGAAGTGTGAAATAAGTAATAATCATCTGTGCATCAAATATCGCAACCCTGCGTCGCACCGAGAAATGTTTTCGGCAAATGCAAACTGTATTGATGTTCAACGCGTTAAATTTAATTTATTAACTGCAACAAGACAAGAAAACTATTAAGTACGTCGTTGTCTGGAGACCATGGCTGCACATCCATGCTTGCGAGATGGACAGCAGATCGAAAGAGTGTGGAGACGTGGGTGGGTCGATTGTTCGCACAGGGCAATATGGGGAAGGCGTGAAGGGCGCACGCGACGTCGACGCGGCCTCTCACACTGATGCATCGCGGTGTGCTGGCGTGAGCATGGGCGGACAAGAGCGAGACACGCTCGTCCGTGACATGGAGCGATCTCTTGCTGCTCTGTCAAGTTGAGCAAAGAGGCGGGCAGAAATTGAGAGAGGAATACTCACGGCGGACCTGGGTTGCACCGTTGGCGTCGATCGTCTTGTGCGCAAGCATCTTACTCCACACTTCGTCCATTGGTCCAATTCAACCCGGACTCACGCACGTTCTTGTTGATGTCACCGACGGGAAGCATGCATGTCATTAACCTTGTGCATGGATGGGGACGTCAAGAGCGAGCCTACGACATCAACAAGACCGTGGAAGTCCCAAATGAGCGACGTCCCTGTTTCCTAACTTGCACTGTATTCGTGGTGTCCTCTCTGCGATGGTGCACCTCAATACCATCATCCATCATCGCCGTGGCATTCAAACCGAGGAGGACCACAAGCGCTCGCCCATGTCTCTGCCTCCATCGCAGCATCGAAAGTCAACTTCGCAATGGACGTGAGAGCACGTGACCCGTGCTAGAAGTCTAGCCGCTGTCCTTCGTCTCGACTGTCGCCGCGCGCATGAAGCACAAGCACTCGTCCCTGTCGTCGAGAAGTATTTGTTTTATTATGCCTTGATAATTGTATGGTCTGAGGATATATTGAAAAAAATGATTCGCTTCATGCTGGCGTCCGTCTTGCAAGCATTTGATTGGAGGACTGGAAATTCGAAAATCGAGCAAATCCATTG
Source organism: Aphanomyces stellatus (assembly GCA_009835185.1). Classification (NCBI taxonomy): domain Eukaryota; phylum Oomycota; class Saprolegniomycetes; order Saprolegniales; family Verrucalvaceae; genus Aphanomyces; species Aphanomyces stellatus. The sequence goes on along the minus strand of VJMH01006400.1, from coordinate 21,750 downwards.
GCTGAAATTCCGGCCGATAAACACCGCCCCATTCTATTCATCCATTTTCAGGAGGAATCTTCGCCCACGATGGCCGACAACGATCCCGTCGCGCGCGCGCGCGCCATTGCTGCCCGCTTGGCAGCCGCTGTACCAGACATGAGTGTTCTGGGGAAGAGAAAAAGCCGATGGGAGGTAACGTGAGCGACTGGCGGACGTGCGTGACGCAGTATGCATGATGTTTCTTAATAGGAAGGAGACCCGACGGGCATGGACGGCAAGAAGCGCAAGAAGGTGTACATCCCCGTGGACAAATACCCTGACATCAACTTCATGGGGCTTCTCATTGGCCCCCGCGGGTCAAACCAGAAGCGCATGGAAACCCTGTCGGGGTCCAAAATTCTCATTCGCGGGAAAGGCTCGTCCAAGGTGCGTCGCTGTCGTTGGACGCGAGTTGAAATTCTTTTCTAGGAACCGACGGGCGACGCTGACGAAAACGAAGATTTGCATGTTCTCATCACGGCCGACACGGACGCCCAGATTGCCCGCGCCCAGCGCGAAGTTGAAGACATTCTCTTCAACCCTGACCAAGCGATGAAGTTGAAACAAGAACAGCTCCGCCAGTATGGGATTTTCGCTGCATGGGTGTGACGTTGATGGCTTTCGTGTAGAGTCGCAGAGAACAACAACTCGTACGATGGACACTACGGCCCTGGCAGTGGCGGCGGTGGCGACGACCACACTACCCTCAATATGCCGGTCCCGCGCAACCTCGTGGGATTGATCATCGGCAAGGGCGGTGAAACGATCCGCGAATTGCAAGGCAAGAGTGGTGCACACATCCAAGTGGCCCGCGAAAACGAAGTGAACGTGAACGCGACTGAGCGCACCGTCATGTGTTCGGGCACGCCCGCGCAATTGGAGATGGCCAAGCAGTTGATCACCGACCTCTTGTCGGATCGCATGCACGGCGGGCAGTTCATCGGCCAAGGCGAAAGCATGAAGATGCCCGTGCCGAACGACAAAGTGGGGCTTATCATCGGGCGACAGGGCGCAACCGTGAAGGGAGTCCAGCAGCGCACTGGTGCGTCGATAGTGATTCCGCCGGCCGCCGACTCGGACAACCCGGGATACCGAACGTTGATTGTCACGGGGTCGCACGAAGCCCGCGAGAAGGCGCGCGTGGAAATCAACATGCTCGTGAATGACCAGCACCAGCTCATCCCGTCGGGCGCCAACACCATTTACATGCAGATTCCCAACGAACGGGTGGGTTGTTTTGTCCTCATGTTGTGGCTCATTTTGCGACAGGTGGGCATTGTGATTGGCCGAGGCGGGTCCACGGTCAAAGCGATCCAAGACCGCAGCAACGTCAAGGTTCAAATTCCCAACACGATTGACCCTGGCTCGATGCCGGAAGTCCGCACGATTTGCATTTCTGGCTCGTCCATGGACGCGATCGCGATGGCCAAAGCGGAAATCGACGCCATTCTCATGGGGGTACGACGTCCGACCGTGAAATGGGAGCCTGACGATCTTGCAGGACGACAGCGGCAGCGGCGGTGGCGGACGCAACTCGCGCTACAATTCGTCGTCCCAGTACGATCTTTTCCATTGTGTCTTTGATTTTACACATTCTTGTTCGCCATAGTTATGGCGATCAATCCTCGCAATATGGCTACGACCAACAGCAGTATGCTCAACAGTACCAATACACGTACGAACAATACCAAGCGTACTATCAACAAGCCGGCTTGAACCCTGACGGCACGGCGGCCGTTGCCGCAACGGCTGCTGCGGGAACCTCTGCCACGACGGACGGCACTGCCGCCGCTGCAACCACGACCGCCGACCCCAACGATCCCAACGCGTACTGGAATGGCTACTACGAATATGCCGCCTATTATGGCGTGGACGCCGCCAACGCTGCGTGGGGTGTGACGGCTGCCGCTGCAGCGGAAGGCTCCGCGGCAGCAACTACGACGGACGGTGCTACGACTGCGGCACCCGCTGAAGAAGAGAAGAAAACGGACGAGGTACTGTTGATTTTTACCTTTCTATGTTGCGCGTGCTGTTTTGGACGTGTCTGTCTGCCCATCCTTGCCGCAGAGGTCCGACGACCCGCTGTGAGCTGTCTTCTGACGACGACCAGGCAGCGGCAGTCAGGATGACTTGTGTGGCGCCGCAACACGATGGTGCCTCGAATCGGTTGAGTGATATTTTGTCTTGTCTAGACTTCAACATCCTAAAGATTTTGGCTGTCACGTGTCGGACACGGTATGTTCATAAGTTAATGTCATGTCTTGTCGGGACCTCCTTGCCCGTTCATTGTTGCGCCGTCGCCATGATGCACTATGGCGGGGTTCTTGGTCTTGGAGGCCGCATAATGCAATGCGATATCACAGGCATTTGCCGCTGCGTAGTGTAAACGTCCATATACACCCTTTGGCTTCGAAATGGCACTGCTTCAACCAATCTCGTCAGCTAAGCGATATGATCACATCGGCAATGCCAATTTGAGAGTACCACGTAGAAAAACGTCGCATAAAAGGTGGGGTGGAAGTCGCATCGCACCTCGCGCGCCTCGCCATCCCTTCGAGCACAGCTTGGTCAACGAAGTTTTCCCATCTCACGTACAACGATGCGATCGAGAGCGAGTCGAGTACGCGAGTATGGGCGCGTGCGTCAACCTAATATGGTCGAAGATGCGCCCCACCCACTGTGCGCCGCGAAGGTGACCGCCTACAACCTTCTGCGAGGGCTTCACGCTGGAGAGCTTGTCAATGACATTGTTTTACGCAATGACGATTGGTCACTTATAAATAATTTTAGCCAATAAGCTCCACGGGAGAGGATGTTACTCGTATGCTACATGATGCATATTTGGTCGATGTAGCATAGCATGTAGCATCCGACGATGCTGCAATTGCAGCATCGACTTTCTTGGTGGGGCATCGAAAATGTAGCATCTATGCTACATCGATAGCATTGTAGCATTGTAGCATAGCTGGTGGGGATGCTCTTAGCATGTTGCGCGTGTTGTTTTGGACATGTCTGTCTTGCCATCGATGTCCGACGACCCCCTTCCCCCTTCTGTGAGCTGTCTTTTGACGACGACCAGGCGGCGGCGGTCGGGACGACTTGTGTGGCGCCGCAACACGATGGTGCCTCGAATCGGTTGAGTGATATTTTGTCTCTAGGCTATCGATGTCCGACGACCCCCTTCCCCCCTCTGTGAGCTGTCTTTTGACGACGACCAGGCGGCGGCGGTCGGGACGACTTGTGTGGCGCCGCAACACGATGGTGCCTCGAATCGGTTGAGTGATATTTTGTCTCTAGGCTATCGATGTCCGACGACCCCCTTCCCCCCTCTGTGAGCTGTCTTTTGACGACGACCAGGCGGCGGCGGTCGGGACGACTTGTGTGGCGCCGCAACACGATGGTGCCTCGAATCGGTTGAGCCTAGGCTTCAACATCCTAAAAAATTTGGGTGTCGCCGCCCGGTGCGTCGGACACGGTATGATTGTAAGTTAATGTCACCCATCGGTCGTTGCGCCGCCGCTTCTTGGTCAAGGAGACCGCCGCGCCAGGTTTTTGTGCCAACTGAGACTTGAAGGAATCAGGTTGTCATGCAACCTCCAAGGCCACAAGAATATGGGCGCGTGTTTGCGTATCTGTTGACTCGCCACGCCATGCCACCCCGTCAAAGTTGAAGAGAAGTATGTTGAAGTTTCCCAGCTGGTCAAAGTCCCAATCGATTGGGTAAGCTTCCCATTTATTCTCAGAGGACCTCTGAGAACGCATTATGAAACGTCCAATTGCATCCTTCAACCGCCCACTCAACAATCCCCAGGATGTGAAAACGGGGCGAATCCCTGACCGAGGACTGGGCGCTTGGCGCGCGTATCTTCCGGCCTTTGCCGCGGGTGACGATCGCTTCGTTCGCAGAAAGATGGCAACACGCCATCGCCGTTGTCTGTGCGCTTATCCATGCGTCTCAGTCCGCCGCATGTCGATCGGCGGCGGATCGAACCTGGGATCTTGGAGGCAGAACAAGGGCAATTCCTTGTTCTACCTCTGCTCCACTTCGTGAAGGTGGTTGCCCAGATGTCCATGGATCTGAGAGGGCGTGTTGAGGCAACACCTTCTCTTTGTCACGAACGACGTTTGGGCATTCACCGTCCGTCTCCCGAGACGACCAGGGACGGATGCCCCTCACCTTGCGGGCTTCCATCTCGTTGTCCAAATTTTGGTTGGCCAGTCCCGAGGAAGGGTTTTTCACCACACAAATATTCTCACTTTGTCCCGTCCCACACGCTGATTGGGCCGTTCTGTGAGGAGCGACTTGACCCAAAAGCGTCACAGGGCCCGTGGATATCCATCCAGAATAATGTCGTGGGTGCAAATTATTATTCCCGAATTTCTTGCCCCCCTTACAAACAATAAGACATACATCGTCAAAATATTAAATTATTGGCGATCCAACCTCGCCACTTGACAAAAAAATGAGATCCTGGCCCATCTTCCATTTCGCATCATTTTTGGATTTGATCCTTCGAAGAAACCAACATGAGCAAGCTTGACCGCGACGTTTACGACCGCTACATGTCCTTGGACACTGGCAACTTCATCCAAGCCGAATACATCTGGGTCGGCGGCTCCGGCGAAGATCTCCGTTGCAAGACCCGCACCTTGGACAAGCTCCCCGCGTCCGTCGAAGAATTGCCCATTTGGAACTTTGACGGCTCGTCAACCGGCCAAGCCCCCGGCGAAGACTCGGAAGTGCTCTTGAAGCCCGCTGCGATCTACAAGGATCCCTTCCGCGGTGGCAACCACATTTTGGTCTTGTGCGACTGCTACAAGCCCGACATGACCCCGATCCCGTCCAACACTCGTTACGACGCCGCCCGTGTCATGAAGGCTTCCGCGTCCCACGAACCCTGGTTTGGCATTGAACAAGAGTACACCTTGTTTGAAGCCGACAAGGTCACCCCCTACGGCTGGCCCAAGGGTGGTTACCCTGGTCCCCAAGGCCCGTACTACTGCGGTGCCGGTGCCCACTCGGCCTTTGGTCGCTTGATCGCCGACGCCCACTACCGTGCCTGCTTGTTTGCCGGCATCCGTGTGTCTGGCATCAACGCCGAAGTCATGCCTGGTCAATGGGAATACCAAGTCGGTCCCTGCGTCGGCATCGCGTCGGGTGATCAAATGTGGATCTCCCGCTACATCTTGCTCCGTGTCTGCGAAGATTTCGGTGTGATTGTGTCGTTCGACCCCAAGCCCATCCCCGGTGACTGGAACGGTGCCGGTTGCCACACCAACGTCTCGACCAAGGCCATGCGTGAAAACGGCGGCATTGCCGTGATCATTGAAGCGTTGGAGAAGATGAAGTTGAAGCACAAGGAACACATTGCCGCCTACGGCACGGGCAACGAACGCCGCTTGACTGGCCGCCACGAAACGGCCAGCATTGACAAGTTCACGTACGGCGTTGCCAACCGCGGCGCGTCCATCCGCATCCCGCGCTCGACCGAAGCCGACGGCAAGGGCTACTTTGAAGATCGCCGCCCCGCCTCCAACATGGACCCTTACACCGTCACGAGCCGCATCTTGAAGACCATCATCTTGAACGAAGCTTAAATTTGCCGACTTCTTGCCGACGACACTGACGATGCACGTTGTTGACCCTGTATGTAATCCCAATATAATCCTCTATTTCCTATGGCGGCGACACTTCGTCATGATGGTGGTGCCATGACTCGCATCTGGAAGCCAGCGTTGCACCAAGTGTGTTGGGATTTGCAAAGAGCAAATCGGCAAATGAAGTCAGAACCTCGACGTGAGGTATATAATACACTTCGTCGTACTCCCTTGCTTTTGACCTCTCCACCTTCCAGGAGATGAGGTAGACTCTCCAGAACGTTGATTCCTTGCTGGTTGAACCCATGTCCTCATTGAGCTGATCCTTCAACACAAGCAGCACATTTTCCAGTCTTCAACATGGTGGCTAAACTTTGCAACTGATTGCTTGGAGACCATCATGATCTGCACAAGCGTCGAGCCGTTCTGTGGACTGAGTGCGTGCAAAGGAGCCATTTCGAATGCAAGAGCCTTGTGTCGGGGCGCATGTGTGTTGTGGTGTGGGCATATGCTGTTGGGATTTCTGGTATTTGTCGTGCCAGACTCCTTACCACTTGACGTTCTTGGGAGTGGTCATCGATGAGATACAACTGCCTCGCCCGCCCCCATTTGCGGGCTCATGTGGTAGATTTTAGTCGATCACCTTCCCTAGATTGAGATAGAGCTCCTGTGTCATGCTTGTCCGAAGGTGCGCTGCTGACTGCCGCTGATTTGCGCGCGCAATGAATTTGAAAGATCTTGTGCCGTTTCGATACACGACGTCTTGTTCTTATCCGGCACGCTGTTTCGAACGTCCCAGATGACATTTTTCTTACAATCTTCCATATAAACTATCGTCCAGCCTCTCACAGGTCCAATTGGACGTCCTATAAAACGCGCTTTGATTGGCTCAAACCAATATTACATCCCTGGCGCTGATTGGCTCGCTTGGATATCCTGTTCAAATCAAGAAACCCAACTCACAGCGACCAAGGTCCCCGCGCGCTCGAGTTGGCTGTGCGACGGTCTCATGAGTCAGTCGATCAGGAACAACGCGCGTCCCAAGATTAGGACACAACCCCTCACGGCGTCGGTCAGGTCCGTCAATGCACTGACGAAGGGCAGCGGCGTGTCCGAGCGGAGTTCGTCGAGGGGCGTCGCATCAACGTCAGCAGATCGTAGTCCTCCACGGCAGCCATCCTCCCGTCGGTCGTCCGTGTCCCGCCTTCCGATGGAATATACATCTCCGTATGCGAACCCAACCCCAGGTATGTGCGTCGGTCCTCTCAAGAGGAGGCTCATGCGACGGCGTAGTGGGTCTTCGGAAGCGAGCACAAAGCGAATCGGTTTCAGACGACTTGCTTCTCCAAGTCTCGATGCAATCCAAGTCGTCTGCACTCGAACAAGACGTGACGGCACTGGAAGAACAAGTCGCAAAGCTCCAGAGCGAACTCGTCTCATCGAAAGTAGATCTGGCGATGCGGGATTTCGAAATCATGGGGCTCCAAGCCGACGGCGCGCTTCTTCGAAAACAGCAGCTCGTGTCCGATGCCGCGACGGGCGTGCTACGAGACTCGCATGCGATGGCGCTGCAGAAGATCGCCGAGCAGGAGAGTGTCATGCGGCAGCAAGCGCGGGACCTGGACGACTGCAAGGCGTGGATTTTGAGCCACTACACTGTTGGCAGCGGTCCCCCGCGTCCCAGCGGCGTGCGCCACCATGCCGAACCCATCCTCCACGAACTCGAAGCACTGGAAGGCAAGGCCTGTGTGTCGCAGAGCGTCTGGTCTACCGGCTTCCAGTCGTCGCATCTCCAGCGGCAAGTCTCTGTGAAGCAGCAGAAATGGACCGCGCAGCTGGACGCGATGCAGAACCACGTCGCGCAGTGTGTCGAAACCCACAAGGCTCAAGTCGCTGAGCTGCTCAAGATGGAAAAGGCGTTGGCAGATGAGCAGAAAGGGGGTGATGACAACGTCATGCTAGCGACAAGGCCTATCGTTCGACCCAAGGACGCGAGTGACTTGGCCAAAAGCGTCCTCTTTGATGAGATTGTCGTCGGCCTCACGGCCATGGTCGATCTTTATGCCCAGGCGTCGTAGAAGATGGCCCATCGGTTGTTCCTACCAGATATAAATTATTGTGCACTCAAGATTTTGTTGCTGGGTCGAATGTGGCCCAGCGATTGTTCATGACAGAATATCGCAACACAAGGTTTTGTTGCCAGGTAGACGGCAACCCAACGGTTGAGTATAAATTACTAGTATATTGCACCAATATATATCATTTGGGTTGCCTGTCTGGACTAAGCTTGGGAATCGACAAACGGGCGCGTGAATTGAATTCGATGCTCGGCCGTCAATGCAGTCGACTGGATGTGGATGTCCTATTCGCATGAGTGATCACGCCCCCAGCAGGCAAGTCAACTACCACGTCCACCACGTGCTTGGGGGCGAGCTTGGTCGTCTTGGCCTGCTCGTGGGCGCATTGAACGATAAACTCGTACGTCGTCAAGCCTGAAGGAGGACATAATCGGAGGCTGTCGTGACAAGAGGGGGTTGCAAAGAGTGACCTTTGGCGTAAATGTAAGCTTGGAACGCCGCGAGAACGATCATGGCGAGGAGACCGAACGCCGGCAAGATAGAGAGACCAACGAGAGCTTTCGCGTCGCTAGACGACAATATGACAAACATGGTGGAGGATGAAATGGACGGATTACCGGCTGGGGCTCGTCGCAGCCACTGCGAGGCAGCAAAGCGCCGTCTGTGCCGACAAGTAGACGATGCTGGCGGCGATCAACCATCGAAAGGGTCGGACGTTCTTGCGACCGATGCACGTGTTGAGGTAGACACAGTGGTGATCAAACCCATCGACACATTTGTTGCAGCATTGGCAGTGTCGTGTTGTCCGCGCGACGGTGATGAGGCAGACGCGGCATCGGGCGAGGGCCTTGGGGTCGTCGGTGGCAACCGAGACGTCATGCGTGGTGGGCGTGACAGAAGTGTCTGTAAGGGAGACGCAGAGAAAGAGGGCGCACATGACGATGAAGACGAGGCCGACGGCGACGCCGATCGCAGCGAGGCGCAAGGGCGTGAAAGCCTCGGCCGTCGCGGGGGCGTGCGCGGGATCGACACGCACGAGGAGTTTGAGGGAGAGCGCGATGGAGGCGACGGACATAACGTAGACCGAGATGATGCATACTTGTCGCAAGTTGATGGGCCATTGACACCCGTGGCGGCGTTGGGGTTGCTGTGGCATGTGCTTCGTGGGTGGCAGATTGTGTTTTCCGCTGCTTCGAACGCTGGACGGAGGGTGAAACCGTTCATTGATTCTAAGAGGTTTTGAATCATTGAATCAATTTCCATGGTGATCAAAATATATTAAATGTAAGAGGTATGAAAGATCGGATGACGTTGAAGTTGAAAGATCTTGTCATCGACATGGGGGGGAATTCATTGATATCGAGGTCGCGGTGACCGCAGAAGTTGCAACCTGGTGGCTCATGCTGTGACATTGAAGCGTTCCGCCGTCTTGACCTCTCGAAGTGAGAGAGCCCACCGTCTTATCGTCCCACGACACCTCACATCGTCGTTCTCGAATTGCAGCTTTCGTTACAATCAACGATTTGAGCTCCGAGAACTTGGCTGTGGTTTGCTTCGACGCGCACTTGTTCTTGTCATGTGTGATGTGCATGCCACCCTTCCACAGGCCATTTACCCTCGTCGTCAGCCGTTGGGATATCCATCCTTCGAGCGGCAACTCTGCATCTCTGTGTCAATTCCACACCGTCGATCTCACCCCATGGCGACGGCGACCGTGCAGGTCGTTGTTGTACGTACGAATGTACAGTCTGAACATGGTTTGAAGGTTGATATTATTTCTCAGCGTTTTCAAATAAATGTACGATGTAAAAGATCGTACCGATTCTGCAGGCCGTAACGCAGAATCACAACAGCCAATCAGATCGCAGAGTGTCATCCGATTGCCGAGCCCATCATCGCCCATGTCTGCACCCGCCGCGGATGTCAGCTCCATGGACATGATTCGCCACCCAGGCGAATACACATGCGTCGTTTCGCACACCACATCTCTCCTCCATTGCATGACGCTGTCCAAACCTCTCCTGAGCAAGGTCCATGTCGTGAAAACAGTGGATACGCGGACGCTCGCCGCCCTTGTCGTCGAGCAGCCCGACGGGTGGTCCAGCCTTCACGAAGGACACGTCCTTGTCGCCGTGAACGGCGAATGCGTCGACCACATGCGTTCGTCTGAATTGAAGGCCTACCTCATGCAGGTATTCCTCCATCGACCCTTCTTGAAACCTGACTTGGCCTAGTGTTCCACGCCATATTCTCTCACATTCTGCCACATCCGTCGGCGCGACGTCGAACTTGCGCTGCAGCGCACGGACGTCCGTGGCTCCATTATGCGTTCGTGTCTCTCGCCCTTCGAAATGGAACGCATGCTGCAGCAGGTCCAAGCGCTCATCTTTGCCAACGACTTGGACGCTGCCTTTGGTCTCCTTTCCTCGCTTCCGCCTGGCGCGCATGCGCTCGTGGCTGTCTACAAGGCCGAAGTCCAATGCATCCGCGCGTTGGTTGCCGGGGACACGCTGTCCAAAGCGGTAGGCGAGTGCATGCTCATCTCTCGTCCTCATCGTGCCCGTAGCAAGCGGTGGCCGAGTCGGACGCCGGCGCCGCGCTCCTCGCACGCATGGCCGCCCTCCCACAGCTCTCGCCCGTCGACAAACTCACATTGGACCTCGCCCGCGCCGAAGCGCTTGCGTTTGCATCTGTCGCGCGGCTCCTCTCGTCCACGACCCACTCCGCTGTGCCGCTCCTTCGCAAGTGCCATGCCCTCTACACACGCGTCGGCACGTCCTTCGACGCCGACAGCGTCCGTCTCTGGATGTCGGACGCCGCGCGGCAAGACATGCGCGGCCGCGTCCACTGCGGTCTGGGCATCTTTGCGCTTCTGGCAGACATCGTCCCGCCCGAGTTGCGTTGGGTCCTCGCGCTAGTCCATGAGAACGAAGGCATGACGCTGCACGCAGGCATGGCGCTGCTGCACTCGAGTTGGTCGGCGCCCAACCGTCGGTCGCACTGGGCCGGCCTCGCCCTCATGAACGCCACGCCCATGCTGCTGCAGCATTGGGTCGCTGCCAACCACCACCACAAGGCGGCATCCAGGACGTCGTCGGCCACTACGACAGACGAGTCGTCTGCGTCCGACTGTGACGACGATCGGGAGGGTGACGATCCGACTACCAAACCACGCCACGACAACCTCCTCCTGCAATCCTCTACCCTTCGGGACGTTGCGGCCGCGTGCCTCGCCCGCCATCCCACGTGGGTCCTCGTCCTCTGGGCCCACAGCACCCTCGTCACGCAGTCGGACCCACACCACGCGCTCACACTCGCGCGCGCCGCCGACACGGCGTGGGGCGCCGACAAACTGCACCTCGCGTATCCCCTGCGCCTGCACCTGGGTCGCCTCCACTTCAAATGCCACGCCTTCGACGACGCCACTACCGTCTTTGAAGGGATGCTCAGCGCGCAGGCCAAGACACAAGCGGCGGCCATAAATGTCGTCGAGCAAGCTGCGTGCATTTACTTGGCCGCGTGTCTCTGCTTGGAAACGCGGCCAAATTTCCGATTTGTCCGGACGCTGCTCGCCCGTGCGAGGTATACGACATGTTTACTGACAACGGTCTCATCAAATGAATGGCGTAGCCGGTTGGACGACCCCTCCTCTTCCACGGACGGCACGGCCCTGTTCGTTCGCCGCGCGCGGCACTACCGCGACTTGTCCATCACGCGCCTTCAGCTCCTTCCGTTTGACCTGCTCTACCTTTGCAGCGACAACACCCATCACCATCGCCGTCCAGCCTATGAAACGACGTCGGATCATGCGGCTGTCCTCGCGCGGCTCGACGCACTCCTGCCGCCGCATGCGTTCCACTCCGCCGAGGCCGTGGGCATCATTGAAGGCGACGCCGGCGCTTTTCTCCTCGACGCGCTCACCCTCCGCGCCATCGTCCTCCTCCACGTCGACCCGACGACCGCATCCGCGGCGTTCTCGCATGTGCTCGCGCTCGCAAGCCTCTCCAGCGTCTCGTCGTTTGCCGCGCCCGTCGCCAGCTTTTACCTCGCGAGGGAACTCGCGTCCGCGGCACCTGCCGCCGCCGTCGCTCTCCTGGACAAATCATCCAGCGACCACCGAGACGACGACGATGCCGCGGCGGGGTACCTGAGCCGCCGCCGCATTCTCCGCGCCGTCGTTGCGCGGCAATTGCCATCGGCCAACATCGTTACGTCCTGTTGAATCTATTTATGGCGCGGGTGCTGCTGTGTCGTCGTCGTTGGGATGTCTCTTGTCTTGGCAACGATTGGCTTGGTCCGTCATCACGGCAACAATCGATCGACGCGAGTGAGGTTGAGACTCGCACATAGACTCGCGACCGACTCGTCGAGCGCATCGTCGAGCACGAGCGTTACATTCGCGCCAAACGAACTGATGTTGAGCACTTGGGTGTTGACCGAGTTGAGCGCCGACATGGCCGCGACGACGCCCGTCTCGTCAAAGTTATACGTGCGGCCACAGAGCTTGATGACGCGCCACCGGTCGGGCGAGACGATCACGGCCGACTCGGAAAACGCCACGAGGCATTCCTACACGAGTGGAGGATTGAGATGAGGACGAGGATGCGACGATCCGACTTCGTCGACTATCAAGCTAATCTCTTCGCCCGTCTCGCAATAACACCAAAACGCATGCGCGCCGCCTTGCGACCGCAGCACGAGCTGCGTCAAGCCAAACGCACTGTCTCGGAGGGCGTCCTTCTTGAGTCGCACGAGTACCATGGAGGCAGGGTAGACTGCGCATGACGACAGGATCAAGAGGGCGATGGAGAGAAAGGTGATACCTGCAAGGTATTGCCCCGACTCGACGACCGTCTTGAGATCCAAGGGGTCGTCGATGCTGAGGCGCAATTCACATTCGGCGTCCTTGTCCTAGTCGACAATTGTGACACGATATGACGCTTCGACAAACACGTACGGCTTTGAGCCCCGTGACGCCGCGCGACAATTTCCGTCGGAGGCAGTCGACCGCCTGGTCCAATTTGTCTTCCTAGGACATGTTCATGCATGTCGTGTGGAACGAGGGTGGCGATGGACGGACCTGGACGTAGATGATGTCGGTGTCGTAGGTGCTGCATACAAGTCGTCGTGAGAACAAGAGAGCGGCGGGAAGGTCGATGTTACCTCATGTTGAGGATGGAAATGTTGTCTTCGGCCAAGAGTTTCGAGAGAAAGCTCACGACGCCTGGAAATTCCGCAACCATCGGGCCCAAATGGATCTACGGGCGTACTATGGTGATGAAGTGCATGTTTGATGATTACCTGAATCGCGCGCCATGTCTGTGGGGCTGTCCTGATCTTGTCTTGCATCTTCTGCATGCGAATCGTGAGAATCACAGGCTGTGAATTGGGTACATACCGCCGCGTCAAACATCGCTACGCCGTTCGGATCGACAAACAGCGTGACGCCGTCGTTGTCGACCACAATCGAGAAGAGATCTGTCTGTTGAAGGCGGCAGATGTGTTCTGGCAGCGCATCTTCGTTGTCTTCTTCTCGACAGTTCAAGCTGCATTCGCTGTACAAGAGAAGACTATGCGTCACGGAGGTCAGGACGGAAACTTCAACGCAGCTTCTCACTTGAGCAACGGCCAACAACACGATTGAATGTGTGCCGGTGGAATGTGGATCACCGACAGCTTCCCTAGACAGCGATGGCGTCATTCAATCGACACCATGGACGTACGCGGAGGCGCGCGTACCTGGAAGAAGGGTCGCATGGAAGTTGGACGTCGACACAAGATCGGTTGCATCCATCGAAGAAGCTTTGAAACTGATGCGATTCGTGTGCCACGTGAATCTTCTGGGTATAATGTTTCGAGGGGTTTGTTTCCGCAACAATATGTATTCATGGAGGTTCATTTGAATCGTGAAAGGTCATCACTCGTGTCATGTCGCGGCGGGAAGGCGTCGCGAGTGCCGTCGGGCGGCATGGGAAGGAGAGTCCACCGCCAGCACGGCGCCTTCGTTCCATGTTGAGTCTGTCGGATTTGGAAATGGTAAGACGACACCCTCTCTCCGTCTCCCACCCACTGCAACTCTCAGGAAGGTGATCCACTCGCAAGCCTCCTCAAGGTACCCCCTTCGTCCCTTGGACGATTTGCATTCCAACCGGCGGCACACGTAGCCATGTCTCTTCTTCTACAAATTTCTCCAACCGATCGGGACTCGAAAACTCGAGCTTCAAATGCCCAACACCGTCATCTGCGAAATGGGCGACGGCGGCGGCCGGGAAGATTTGCTCTGGCTCGCAACAGACGAGTTGGGACACGTAGTCCATGTGGACCGCCCGATCACATGGAAGCGCAAGTACATCGCCGACATCTCGGGCGACGACATCGACGACGATGCGATCGTCGCGGTGCGCAAGACACCGCTCGTCAAGCCGCACACGCCCGTGCGCAACCAAACAGTGGCGGTCGTCGCGCGGGATCTGGACCGCGTCCTCAACGGAGACGCCAAGCGCGTGTCCTACGTCATGCAAAAATACGTTCGTTGCCGTGGGGACCATGTCGCGATCTACCGCGTCGTCTGGACCCGCGGGAGCGCCAACCACGTCGCCCACAACATCCTCAACAAGTACGACACCACACTCTCCATCATCGTCGTCTTGCTCATCTTGCTCATGAAGTCTGAGCATCCGTGACCATCATGGCCTCGACGAAGACAGCGGCGTTTTGCTGGAGAGCGATCCCTACGACGTTGCGTTACGTCGCGCCGCCCACGTCGCCCGCTACTTTTGCGTGTCCGAGTCGGACCCAGGCGCTGCCTTGCACGCGACGGCGTTGCGTGGTACGCGTTTCGTCACGACGTGTCATGTCACCGTGACATCCCAGGCCAACCAATTGCGCCAGCGTGCGACGCGATCGAGCGCATCGTCGCACATGCGCAGCTGCACCTCCCGCGCGTCTGCTTTGACCAGATCGAGGCCGATTTCATCAAGGACGGCCACGGCGCGTGGTGGTTTCTCCAAGTAAAGTCCTTCTCCCACCACCTGCGCCCGCCCGGCATCGACTTGGCGCAGCTCGACGAGTCGGACCTGCTCGATTCTCTCGTGCGCATCCCGCGGATCCTCCGGAAACGCCCAGACGCGGCGTGTGGTGGTGCTGTCACGTCATCATACGCCGTCGTCACGGCAGCCACGTGCTTTCTCTGCCACGCGCCGTACCAACTCCCGCCCGCCGAACTCGACGCGCTCGGTCTTGTCCTCGACGAAGACGACCGCCGCACCGTCGGCACCAACTTTCACGGCTACGTCATGACGGTCAAAATGGTCGCTGACGCGATCGTGACGCTGCGGCAGCGCGGCGTCCGACTCGCGTCGTGGGAAGCATCACTGCATCGCATCGCCGGGATGCCGCAGACACTCGCGACGCACGAGTGCCGCGTCTGCTTTGTATGCTACCAGGTCTACAAGCACCAGCTGCACGTGACGACGACCGCGCGTGCGATCCATGCGTTCTTGGCCGCGTCGTCGTCCTCGTCAGCCGACAGAGTCGACGCGGTCGTGCACGAGATTGACGCGTTTCGGCGCGCGCGCGACCCGCTCGATTATTCTGTCCCGCCCACTTGGAGCACCCTCACACCTGTTGGCGCGTGCGATGTCGACCCAAATTGCCACCAGTTTGCCTTTCTCCTCCTCTTCCACGAACTCCAAGACATCTTGACACTGGAGGACCCGACCAAGTACCATCTCGAGTACCAACTCGGCCAAGCGATCACGACGCTTGCGTTCACGGGGCCCAAGATCCATACGATCCACCGGTGGCAACTCTGCGAGGTTTGTCGTTCGTCATCGTTGCCGATGCCAACGACGGTGTGTAGGCACGACTTCACGTGGCACTCGCAACACCCGACGCGCTGGTCGAGTTTATCCAGACCCAAAAGATCGAACTCAAGCTGAAAGCGGGGCTCGCGTTCGAAGGCCACGCGAGCATTTCACTCAAACCGCTCTTGGCCCACCAAATGCTCGGGGGCGACGCGTCCGTGTTGGTGAGTCAACCGCTGCACGTAGGCGTGCTCGTGCACGTCAAGACCCATCACCTCGGTCTGATCAAGCTCAAACTCACGCTTGGCCTCGTCGCGTCGTCCGACTTTGCTGACGTCCGCGGCGCCATCGACCACGTTGACTTTGTCCACGAGCACAACATCTACTGGCCCCAACTCTCGTACTTTCAACCAAGTGTCGTCGTCCCCATCGAATGGATTGCGCTTTTTGCGACCGCCGAGAACCAGACTCCAAGGGAAAAGCCGTACGCTGCTCGTGATCGACATGGCGCAACAACTGACTGTCGAGTAGCACCTCCACCAACCAACAGCGGCGGCCGTCGCTTGGCCTCGTGCAGATGGCGCGCACCGAAGTCTCGCTCGCGCGGGACGTCCACCAACAGCAGCGCGACCAAGACAAACAAGCGCCGTTTGCAACCGTACGTGCTTGGTCGTCGAGAGCGCGCTCACGATGTCGACAGGTGCGCCGCCTCGCGGGTCGTGTCGGTGGGCCAGGCATGGACACGTTCCCGACCTTCCTCCTCGCAACGCTCCTCCGCACGATTAGCTTTGCCCAACTCAGTCCAAAAGCCGCACCCAAGTGGCGCGCGCCCGCCACGTGCCCGCTGGCAACTGTCGCGTCGGTCGACAAACTTTTTCTCGGACTTGTCAAAGACAAACCGCTTCGCCTTGAATCCGTCGCGCTGCTGGCCGAGCTGCTCTTCCTCCTCCTCGCCAACGATCGGCTGCCACTGCATCTTCCGCTCGACGACGGCCTCGAAGCAACTCTCGCGCCCTATTGGCTCCAACCATCGTCCGACCAAGTGCTCGTCCCGCTCGCCCACCACGCCGCCGACCAGTCGCTCCGCGTTTTGTGGAACCGCGCCGTCCGGCGATGCCACCTCGCGGGCTTTACGAGCACCCCCGCAACGTCGTTCCTTGCCAACCACGAATGGGCCCTCGAGCGACACGTGCCCGACGCCCAAGTGCTCGCGCACAAGCGCAGTCTTCGCACGCGTCTGCGCATCCTACTCTACGCCGACATCTTTGAGTGCGTCGAAACGACCGATTCAGGGTACATGGACATGGGCGAATTTCGATGCTTGCCCCAGGTATCACTTTGTGGTTGCAGAGTCTGAGGCAAGAGATGTAGCTCACCGCCCAGCCGCCGCCTCTGGTCGATGGTATTGCCGATGGCGGCGACGACGACACCATCACTGCGATGCTCTCCGAGTGGGATGCCAGTTTGCGACGGCAGTGGGCCGCCGCTGTGGACCACACGACGCACCAATTGGTCGCAAGCGCAACGTTCCAAGCTGCGTTTGACGACTTCGACCAATTTGGCGCCGGGGGCATTGGGTTTCGAGGTACACATGTCACTTGACTGGTTGTCACAATCGACCGACGATAGAATTTTGGGAAATGGCCGAGTCGAGCTGGCCCACGATCGAACCGCCGACCGAAGCGGCGCCAGGCATGTGCCTCCGCCATGGCACGACGACCGCCATCTTTGTCAACGACGCCGTTTGCGTTCATTGCGACGCTGAGGTACATTACTCTGCCCTTGTATCCATGGACCAGTACTGTACCGGCCTCTCGTAGTACTTGGACGCACTCTGCCTCGATCGCATGCCACCACCCTCTCTCGCGCGCGCCGAGTCGGTCCTCTCGTCCGTGGGCTCGCGTCGACGGATCGATGCAAGCGATGACACGTCGTCGTCGTCGTCGTCGTCCCCCAACTCCAACTCCAACGACGACGACGACGACGACGACGGCACCCGCGCCCGTCGCTTTTCGTATTTTCAAAACGTCCAGCGGTCCGCCGTGACCAAGGACTTTCGCGACAAAGTCCAGAGCCGTATCCAACGCCGGTACAGTTCCGTGAGCCATCTCGCGGACGACGTGGCGCAAAACCCAAAGGCGCTTGCGAGTGTCCTCCAACGCCTCGCGACGGCCGAGCGCAACACGATCGCGCGGGGCAAGTCCAAGTCGACCAACCAACTGGCCGAGATCATCGATGACAACACGGCAGCGTCGCCGCCGCCGCGGGACCGTCGACGGATGCGCCTCCAGCCACTGGCAAATCCACCCAAGAAAGACACAGTGAGCCACGACCACCAACGCACAAGTGTCGCTCGACTCGTGGGCAAGCCAAAGCAGATGAAGAAAGCCAAGTCGTATGCCGGGCTCCTCGAACAAGAACTGCACCAACAGTCGCATCCGAACGACTACTTGCTCGCGCGGTTAAGCCGCATGCGGCAAAAACGCCAACAGGTTACCGGCGGAATGTCGTGTGTCCTCACACGTTGTGTGTGTAGCTTGACGAGCAGGTCGTGCACGAACTGAATGCTGTCCGCGCGAAATTAGCCGCCCTCGGCTCGGATCCGCATGAAGACCACCGTCGATAGACTTGCCACCTCGTTGGAATAGAATACTCAGAATACCCAACCCTAGCATTACGATTACAGCTCGACCTGGCGCTGTTTGGCCGTGAGTTCCATCCGCCGTTCCTTGAGCGCCGACATTTCATTGCGGATTTCATTGCGGCGCTTGTTGAGCTGTTCGAGCACTTTTCCTTCCTACACGACATCACCACCCCCACATGTCAAAAGGACACTCCCTTTGAGAGGCACGTACAGGTTTCGTCGCAAACGACTTGATCACACTTTCCTGTTCTTGCTTGAGCCGCGTCAACTTGGCATCGACGTCGGCCAACGACGTTTCGACCTGAGACAACACATTGTCATTGTCCTCGTCATCGTCTCGCTCTACCTTCAACTTGGACTGGAGGCGCATGTCGGATTTTTTCTCCACGACCTGGCTGTACATTTCCTTGCGTTCTTCTTCGATCGCGAGTCGATGTTGCTTGACGGCTTCGACCTTGGCATGTAGTTTCGTCAACTTCTCCACCATTTCCTCGAGCTCCTTGGCCACGGGGTCCTGCGCGGCCCCCGCCGCTTTCGCCGCCTCCTGTTGTTCCAATCGCTGCTTGGCGGCTTGTATAGCCGCCGCCAGCGATTTGTTGTCGCGCTTGTACCGGATGCGGGCAGTCGCGAGCGCCTTGGCTTTTTCTTCCAGCGCCTGGTTTGCCGCTTGCATTTCCGCGTTGATCGCGCGCTGGTCTTCGTTCTACGCGCGAATCAGCGTCGGATGTGCAACCGTGGCACCGCCCTACCGCCAAAATGTCCTTTTCCGTCTACCACGAAACTGAGCGACGATGATGATGGAGAAGGATGGGACGCACCGCTTCCTTGCGCAATTGCTCGACGACGCGCGCCAATTCCCCCGCGTTGGCTTGAAGCACGTCGTGCTCGGCCTTGACTTTTCGGTATTGCTCAATCATGAGCGACAACTTGCGCTGCTGCGTCGCGACTTCCTTGGCCTTCTTCTGGTGCTTCAAGCGGAGCGCTTCTTCCTGCGCGGCCGACTTCTCGGATGCTTCCTTGATGCGTTCCTACGGACGAGGATGTGACACTCGTTGACGACACACGAGGACGACTTCAAGGTTCGCCGTCTTTTCGCGGATCGCTTCGTCGGTCGGCGCCGCGCTGACTTCGTTGGCGTTGACGAGCCACGTGAGTGAGTTCAAGTCGCTGATGTTGTTGTAGTCCTTTGTGTAATCCTTCCCCGCGCGCGCGGCGAATGCCGTCCGGAAGCCTGATTGCTTCTTCTGCGCCGTGCGAGAAAATGGATCGTCGTTGTCTTCGTCCACCAAGCTGCATCGCATGAGAGGATCAGAGACGAAACGACGGCTTACTGCGAGTCGTGGTTCTCGCTCCACGCATCATTCGACGCAGAATCGCCTTCTGGGTTGTCGTCGACGCGCTTCCAGTAGCGAACATGGCGGCGGCGGCGCACGGTGTCGTTCGGGTGCTTGGTCGCATGGGATAGCTCGTCCCGCGCCAACTTGATCATGTCGTTCCAGTCGGCGCCATACGTCCAACCATCTTTGTCCACACTGGCCCAGTTCGAGAGATCTACTTCCCACCCGCTCGTCCATTCGCATTCGTCGTCGAGCGACACAGACGGAAACGTCTCGTCGCCCTGTCCGATCGCCGCGCTCGCGTCGCCGTACCGTTTCGGGTCGACGCTGGGGCGCAGCACCGCCCCATCCACGCGATCGTACTCGTAGACGTGCTCGGCATTCTGACCCTCGCGGTTCACCTTCTCAGGTTTCTGCGGGGCGGAGGTCCCTGCCAACACGGCCGGAGCCAACGTGTTCTTGGCTGCGTTCAAGAGGTTACCGAAGCGAGTCGTGGCCGCCGCCGCGGGAGGACCGATGATCGATGCATGGATGCTCTGTGTTGTGTTGGTGTTGGAGTTCGTTGCAGCCCCTGTGTTCAAGAAGCGGCCGAATGCGTTCATCTTCGTGCTCTGAGACGGCCGACAATTCCAATGCGGCGGCAGCGTAGGGTTTATCTTGATATTTGTATGTGTACATTTTTATAAAGTCCATAGAGAGCTCAAGCTATTTTTATTAGAAAGAACCATCCGGATAACATTGTAACATGCCAGCTGCTTGCCCATTTTTCTTAAGCGCGCGATGACAGACTCGCCCGCCGCGGACATGATCCCCCCCTCTCACCCCCGCACTACTTCACTGCACGGGGCATGGACACATGCTTCAATTGACAATGGACCGTTCTTGTTGACCACACATATCAGCCGTAGGTTACCGAGACGACAATATTCGGCGCTGTTCGAGCGTGAAGAGGGTGATTTCCACCTCACGTGAACCATCCTTGAGGTTGAATGTGCGAGCTAAATAGTGGAGACGAGACCTGCGTACATACTAACGTTATCCAAAACAAAACATCCACGTGGTGTTGTATTCATCCTCGTCTCCTGTCATGCTTCGGTTCGACCTACAAGTATCTACTGTGCATGATGACATTTGACTGCAGATAGAATTTCAATTCGTTTTGATTGGCTCAAATAACAATATTCATGGCTGGTGATTGGTCACTTCCCGTCAACAACAAAAACGACCTTGCGAGGAAAGGTGAGCGTTGGAGATGATTGTGTTCGTGACCACAATCATCTCCAACGCTCACCTTTCCTCGCAAGGGAACCAGATGCTATCGAGTGAATAGCACGAGAACGAGGAGCTCTGCGCAGCGCTGAAGATCGATTTGAACCGGCACCCGCACGAAGGCTTTCACATCGAACTCAACATGACAAAGAGCAAAGTCCAGGAACTCCTCGACTACCTCGACGATTGGCAACGCCGCGTTCCTTGTCGACGCCAATGGCGTGCTCCCTCGGGCATTCGTCCCTTGTCGCGGTGCCGTTGGGTGTTGTTCTCGTCTTTGGCACGTGGAATTACCCTGAGGGCACTGAGAATCGCACACTAATTGATGGTAGTCCAAGCATCTATCATGGATCTTCCTCGATCGCTGGCCGCCATTGCAAGACGATGAAGCGAGCGTATAATATTCAACAATATTTTCAATATTCATTTAAATAGAATGCAATCCTCCTTGGGGCCGTAGCAGGCCGCGCACCGCATGCCAAAGAAGCGCGCGTCGTCCTCGATGAGTTGTTGGTCGAAGGCCGCGATCCACGTTGGCTCCATTTGGTCCGAGTCGGTGGACTCACCGCCGCCACGGAGGCCGTTCGCTTCTGCCGTGCGCCATGACCGGACGCACGCGGCAGTGCACTTGCATGTTGCTGATGGCGTTCTGCAGTCGCGAGTGCAGCGCGGCGTTGCGCGTGCGCTCTTGGAGGTACTTGTGCGCCATGTCGATGGCGCTGCCGTCGATCGTCACGGAGCGCGCCGCGTGGTTGGCTTTCTTTGGCGACTGGCGCACCGTGGCATCGAGTTCTTGTTGGAGGTGATTGATTTCGACGGCGTGCTGTTTCCTCGGCGACGAGAGCAAATGGTCGACCGACATGAGGGCTAAATTCAACTTGGTTTGGAGCCGCACCGCTTTGTACTCGGTGTTCTTGAGTTGGTCGGTTTTTTGGGTGAGTAGGTCCGTCAATTCGTTGATTTGGACCTCCATCGCCTCCATGTGCGCGTGGCGGTCG
>VJMH01006399.1:0-39311 GCA_009835185.1 Aphanomyces stellatus | reverse complement strand
CCCGCCGGTGCTCGAGAAGCGCCCCAAGATGGTTCCATTTGGGAAAGTCCCGGGACAAAACCGCGGTGAGCAGCCCATGGAACCCATCATCTATCTCGAAGACCCGTACTACTACGTCCGCGACGACTCGCGCAAGAACACGGAGATCCTCGATCACTTGAAGGCCGAAAACGCGTACGCCAAGGCGGCGATGGCACACCTCGAAGGTGCCCAAGGTGAATTGTACAAGGAACTCTTGAGCCATGTGCAAGAGACGGACGAGATGGTACCGTATCCCCACGGCGACTACCTCTACTACACGCGAACGGAAGAAGGCAAGGCATATCGCATTCACTGCCGCAAGCCGCGTGGATCTCCTGCCCCCACGGATGAAATGATTCTCTTGGATGTCAACGAACTGGCGAATGGCCAGGCGCATTGCGACTTGGACGAGGTTGACCCGAGTCCAGATCACAACATCTTGGGCTATTCCGTCGACTTTACGGCCTACGAGACGTATGACATCTACTTCAAGGTACAAGGATGTCCCTTTTAGCTGCTCCTTGGTGCTGACCCGACACGTAGGACTTGTCGACCAACACCGTGACCAAAGTGATTGAAAAATGCAACGGCAGCTTCGAGTGGGGCCTCGATTCAACTACAATCTTCTACGTGACCCAGGACGCCGCCCACCGCAGCTACAAAGTCTGGTCGCATCGCGTCGGCACGCCGCAGGCCAAGGACGTCTGCTGGCACACGGAAACGGACGAGATGTTTAGCACGGGCGTGTACAAGTCCCAGTCCGGTCGGTTCATGTGCATCTCATCGCACTCGAAAGTGTCGAGCGAAATCCGTGTCATGGATCTGACTCAACCGGACGCTGGCTTCGTGACCGTGGCCCCGCGGGCCAAGGTACGGTTGGAACCATATTGTCAACCATCGACATATATCACTCGCTCGCTAGGACGTCAAGTACAGCGTGCGACACTGGGAAGATGAATTTTTGATCACGACCAACCGAGACGGCGCCGTCAACTTCAAACTCATGTCGGTGCCCGTCTCGGCGGTCTTGCGCCAAGAAGAAGCTGCGTGGACGCCCGTGTTTGACTACGACCCGAATGTGAAAGTGGGCCTCGTCCGCTGCTTCAAGTCGTTTTTCACTCTCTCGGGGCGCCAAGACGGTCTCACGCAGGTTTGGATTGGCTCGAGTAGGACACTGTTGAGGATATCTGTCACGCTCAAATGCATCGATAGAAACGAGGGCTGGGTGGGAAAAGACCCAGCTGACCATGCCTGAAGCCATGTACTCGCTCGGGGGGGCGACCAACAAGGAGTACGAGACTGACGTCTTCCGCTTCACGTACAGCTCGATGACGACGCCGAGTCAGACGATGGAGTACAACACCAAGGCCAAAACGACCGCGTGCTTGAAGGAAACCCCCGTGCCCAACTACGACCGGTACGACAACATCGTCGTGCCACGTCATCGATCACGTCATCCTAGAACGCTCTACCACTGCGAGCGCGTCGACGCAACGGCACAAGACGGCACGATCATCCCCATGTCAATGGTCTATCGCAAGGACCTGAAGAAGGACGGCCCCCACGCGCTGCATTTGTACGGCTACGGCTCGTACGAACATGCGATCGGTACGCATCGTCAATTCGCCAACCCTCGCCAGCCATTCATATTTTGAATGTGTAGAGCCCACCTTTCGGTCGGCCATCTTGCCGCTCTTGGACCGCGGCGTCATTTACGTGCTGGCACACATTCGCGGCGGCGGCGAAAACGGACGCACGTGGTACTCCTAGACATGCTCTGTTCCTTTTGTACTGAATCGGTGTACTAGGTACGAATCGGCCAAGTACTTGACCAAGATAAACACGTTCACCGACTTTATCGCGTGCGCCGAGCACTTGGTCGCTACGAAATACACGACGCCGCGCCAGATGACGTGCGAAGGCCGCAGCGCCGGCGGCCTCCTCATGGGCGCTGTGCTCAACATGCGTCCAGATCTCTTCCAAGCGGTTGGTTGATGGTTTTGGTGTTGTGGTTTGAAGAGGAGTATGCCACCACGTAGGCGATTGCGGGCGTCCCGTTTGTGGATGTGATGAACACCATCAGCGACGCGACTGTCCCCCTCACGACGGGCGAGTGGGCCGAGTGGGGCAACCCGAACGAAATGCAATACTTTGCGTACATGCTGCAATATTCCCCGTAAGCGAGATCCTACGTGTCATTCACAGTGACAACTCATGGGTGTAGGTATGAAAACGTCAAGGCCCAAAACTACCCCAACATGTTGGTCACCGGTGGCCTATTTGACCCGCGTGTGCCATATTGGGAGCCCACGAAATGGGTTTGTTCCTGCTTCTCAAGCAAGACAGGAGGATGAACGTCCTGTTTGCGTAGGTCGCGCGGCTGCGTGAGCTCAAGACGGATTCGAATCAAGTGCTCTTGAAGATGGACATGGACGCGGGTCATTTCAGTGCGAGTGATCGCTACCATTACCTCAAGGAGAAGGCCATCGAAGTCGCCTTCCTCCTCGATCAAGTGCCAACGTCGTTGGTGTCGGACGCCCCGTAGGTGGCTAAAACAGAAGACTCAATCGTGTCTTGTTTCAATGAGAGATATTTTGTCATTTCTGTAAACGTCTTTCCCATGTGGAGACATATTTCATGGCGGGAAGACGAGGCCAAGCCAGGACAAGAGTAATAGCTCCAATGAATGTCAAGTCGTCGAATTGACCACGAATCCAAAGTATCAACCTTGGCTCAGCTAGTTGATGTTCAACTTGATGTTCAATAAATGCATCCTGCCTGAACCTTGTAAGATCCATATCATTCGTCACCAGTAAGCGACTCTCGGCGACAATGTCGCGAGTGGCCCACTCCTCGGCCTACCGCAACACGACTGCTTTTCGCCTTGCTTGGAGCTTGGGTTGACCTAAAACGTGATGGTTTCACCAAGTGAAACTGGGGTTTTGGGTGCGTGCGGATGGAAAGGTGGAAATCTTGAACCTCTGTCGTCAGCCGCACACCCGCACATGAAGGCAGAGTAGTTTTAGATTTGCGACTTTGTGCTGCTTTAACCCGCCACGCCACTCCCACGGCTGGCGAAGTAATGTACGTTTGTTCCCCCTCCTTGATTTGCTTGTCGTCGCACTGAAAAACCATCATAGAGCCTAGGAGGCCGCAAACAAAACTGTCGATGCGCTGCTTGAGAGCGCGTTGCATGTCTCGGCGCTGTGGAGCGAGTAGGACGCACCCGATCAGCAGACACAGGTCGCGTTGGTGCCTTTCGCTCGTACGCACTACTGCTGTGCATATTTGAAAGAGTCGTTGTTGGTTATGCACGCGCCGCCGCCATCGTCGAGGTACTGGCTGTCGTTGGGTTCGCCGCGTCGATCGCCACTTTGCACTAACACTGTCGCAGACGACGCCTTGGTGACTCGCAGTTGTCCTTGTGTCGAGTTTCAGCGCCAAGTTTGGCCAGCCATGTCCGAATGTGCGCGCCAATACGAGCGTGGCATTGCCAGACGACGACGTCCATGACCACGTGGTTTCTGTCGTGAATGCCACCTCACCATGGCGCGCCGGACGCCTGGCCTTGTACTGTTTGACCAAGTGGATGCAATCGGGCGTCGTCGCCGTGGACTCGTGATGTCGTGGCTTCTGCCTCGTGAGCCCCAGTGCATTCTCGTCAGCAACAATTGTTTCTCGAACGAGACACACAAACGAGCAACAACGGATTTCTAGGCGAGCAACGACGCCTGGCCAAACGTGTTGGCACAAGACATCGTGAACCCATTCGAGTTGGGGTTGAAAAATACCATTGTCTACTGCGCCTGGGACCGTACATCCAAACTCGCCCAAGACGATCGGTGCGCTTTGACCCAGCTCGAGCAGCCGCGAGTAGCTCGTCGTGAACGTCCCGTCGGCGTACCACTGTAGACCTTGAACCTGTCGATGCTGGCCTGCGTCACGCCATGCACGATCGTGGAGGCCCATGAGTCGCATTCGTATTCGGTGACCTGCGTGCCAAACGACGCGTACGGAGTGGCAAGGGCCGCATCCATGGTTTGAGGTCGGCCAGGTACTGCTTGACGCATGCCTGGGCTGCATGATGGACAACGAGTGTGTGGTTGTACTTGGCGAAGGTTGCCACGATGCGCTTGCCGTACTCGAGGTCGGGTTGCGTTGGGCCTGTGGGTCCTTGCCATGTTCGCGTCCTGGTACTGTACTTACCAGCGTACAGCAAGCTGGCAGCCAACACCTAGTTGCCAACACTCCTTGCGCAAGGCTACAAGCGTACGTACGTCCCATGCCATCGAGAACAACCGTGACGCGTGGCTGAACAATGCGTAAGAAGGTCATGGCCTGATCTTCTAGAATAGTGCATGTTCTCAACGAGCTTAATACTTTCACTTTGTATCTTCATAGTTTGACAAGTGCTTTGGAGCTCACCGCCGAGTAATTCACTTTTCATGTTGCCTTGCCAAGTAGACAGCCTAGTCTACACGTGCCGTCGCTCATGACATAGTCCAACGTGACGCCTTTGATGAAAAAGCGGTCGATGGTGGCCGAGTTGGCGTTCGACGATGGGCGGAGTGGCCGATAGAGCGCCATCATGGCAAGATGGAGCCGCGGCTTTGGCATTGTGTTTTCACAAGAGAGCAATTGGATCGACCAAAGTTATGTGTGCAGGTCGTGTGGCTTTGTCAGTAACTGATGTGTGGGAATTGAAGCGTGCCACACGAATGCGAGGCCACCGTCCAAGTCAATGCGTCCGAGTCGGTTGGGTTGGGCGACGAAAGCACAAATGCTGCAAAGGAGCGACCATGACGGAGAGACACTTGGGCAGCATATCCATCAGCATGAAGGGTCCTTGGTTGGTGCGATCCCCACTCGACCCCGCGTCATCTTCCTTCGAGTGACACGTAATTCGGATCAAGACGTAAAGGAGTGCCAGAGTGCAAGCATGCGCGCGGGTCAAGAAAGCAGACACGACCACCCCCGACAGAGCATCCGCCCACAAAATCGCGTCCTTTGATTCGCACGGAGGCGTCCCTTCCCCACCGACACATGGACAACTGCCAGTCGCGTGCGAAAGCGTTGGTGCGACGCGGCGAACCCGACGACCAAACGAGATCCTCGTCGTGTCCGATGGCACGACCGACTGCTTCCAGCATGCGCAGTCGTGCGTACGAGTAAGTCGTGTGTAGGCATGGGCTAGGCGCGTCCTGCTCGCATAATTACAGCGATGAGAAATGTGCTGGCCACGACCCCATCGTCTAGAGAATCATCGACGCCTGCTGCTGCTTGGATTTGACGCCTTGGATTCGACGCGATGGCCAAGTGTGACGATCACGAGCGTCGACGCCCCTCCACGAGGAATGTGTCCACCCTCAGAGTTGCACTGGTGGACCATGCACGCTGGTGAGTCCATGTACGGCCTCGCGTCGCTCGCAACCAAAGTCTGAGACAACCTCGATTCCGTCTTAGTCTGTTTTGCTGTCCGGCTGGTCTTGCCGCGCTTCCACGACCAGCGCGCCGTGTTTCTTGGTCAGCTTCTCCGTCAACATGTCGCGGAACTCGCCCATGATGGTTGTCTCCCGCTGCTGCTTCTCCTCGAGCCCAATCAACGCAAGCGCGCGCTTCTCTTCGGCCGAGTACACTTGGTTTTCCTTGCGGATGCGGATTGCATTCATGCGCTGGTGGCGCGACCCGCTCATGACATAGCTACAACAACACAAGAGCACGACGTCAGCATCCAAATACGACAAGTCGACGAAACTGTACCCTGCCGTTTCGAGCTGCTCGATTTCGTTGCCGCTCCACCCGACTTCGCCGCGGCGCGGGATGCGCATGTTCTTTTGGACGAATTGCGCAATGGCGGCCCCTTCCCCAGGCAAGAGATCGCGGCCGTACGTGACCGATTTCGCGGCGGCGGCGGCGCTCGTGTCGGGGAGCGGCATGGGGCCGATGACGTCGTCGTCGTCGTCGTCGACCACGCGGCGCTCGGGCGCGGCCGCGTCGATGGAGGCAGGTGGCGGGAGGGGCGAGGCCGCCGGGGACGACACGGTCGGCGCCGCGTCCGACTGGTCGCTGTCGGAACTGGAAC
Organism: Aphanomyces stellatus; assembly: GCA_009835185.1. NCBI lineage: Eukaryota > Oomycota > Saprolegniomycetes > Saprolegniales > Verrucalvaceae > Aphanomyces > Aphanomyces stellatus. Next base: position 33,208 of record VJMH01006399.1, on the reverse strand, counting down.
TGCTGCTGCTGCTCGGACTCGGGGTGCGCTGGCGTCGCCGCTTCTTGGATTTCGACGATTTCGATTTCGACGATTTCGATTTGCTCTTCTTGTCGCGTCGGCGGCGCGAGGTTTCGTCTTCCGACGACGACGACGAGGAGGCTGGCGACGGCGACCGCTGGCGCGGGACGGGCTGCTTCTTCTTCTTCACGGGATCGGGCGACGGAGGGGATGGAAACGTGGCCCAGATGTTGTATTCGATGGACTGCCGTTCAGCGAGGCGTTGGGCATAGAAATCGCTGTCGTCGCCGCCACCGCCGCCATATCGCGATCGAGGGGGGCCACTTGACGACGAATGCTGCTGCTGCGACGACGACGACGTGCCATAGTGCCGATCTCGTCCATATGCATCTGTATCGCGTCTGCTTGAGGAAGAGTAGCGCGAGCGCTCACGGCTGCTGCTGCGTTCGCGGCGCGAGTCGCGGCGCCGAGGACTCCGACTGCGGCTGCGGCCCATGAGCAAAGGTGTGTTCTGGGTGTGTTTGGGCCAATCACAGTCCTTGGGAGATCGTTTAAAGAGAACTTGCCGCTTTGTACCATTTAATGCTCGATAAAAATTTTGATCTTTTACTTCAAAGTCATAAAATACACTCAATCTCAAAATCTTGAAAGACATCCTAGTAGTATATTATTATTATTAAATACACCAAGTTATGGTTAATAAAAGAGGTTCATGTATTCTGTAAACACACCATGAATTTCAAAATTTTGCCATTCCTCCCGCGCCGCCGACGGCATGAGGTCGTCGTTCCAGTATCAGCATCTCCAGGCGAATGAGAGTGTCCAAGCGTACCTACGCTCCTTCCAGCATGAGAAGCACCGCTGGAACGAACTGGTCGAAGCGACTCTCCTCTATGGCATCCATTGCATCTCCCAGAACTATTCGCTGCAAACACTAAACGTTGACCAAGTCCAGCAGATCACACGTACGATCGCAGCATGTCCTCGCTCATCCCCATCGACATGCAACAGGGACGCTGCTGAAGAAGCCCCAGCACTACTTTGTGCATCAAAGCCCATCCGCGGGGCGAGGTCTTGCGGCGGGAGTCGCGACGAAACCATCGTCCGCATGGCGCAAAGGCAGCGCTGCCCGTGAATCTCCTGTCGACGGCGGCAACGACAACAGTGGCGTCCTCCAACCCACCGCACGCCAAGACACCACGATCGACAGTCTACCAGCGCCGCCCATCGTCCGAGATGGTAAATATGTCGCATGGGTCATCCCTTCTTCTCATCCTGCGAGTCGCCACAGCGCGGCGCGACCTCGACGAATGGAAACTCGTCTTAGGCACACCCTTTCTCGACCGCGCATGGAGCACATACGTCTCCACGACAGGATACCCAACACCGCGCGCGCTCTCGACAGACACGGTGGCGGCCTCGTACGTCGATCTCCACGTGGCGGCATCCTCGACCCTCTTGTCGCCAATGTCCTCCACACAGAACAGTCTCTCGTTTCTTGATTACCTCCGCGGTTTTGTTGTGCATTGCGTCGCCACGCCACTCCCTCTTGCATCCCCGACGCCCGCGACACCAACGGCCGCCGCCGCGCCACCTTCATCCAAGCCCACGCTGCCTCGGACGACGCCATCAACCCGCACTGTCATCGAATCCAAAGTCAAGGCCGACGTCCAAGCGCGCAAGCAGCAAGTGCTTCGTGTGCGCAAGACCAACACCCAGCGGATGCACGAAGCGCTAGCCAAGGCCCGACTCGCGGCCTACGAGGACGCACCGTCGCACCCGCAGACCGCGCATCCGCATCCGCCGCGGCTCTCGTCGCTTGGACCAGGTACACCGCGTCTTCTTACACCTCTGATCGGATGTGTGACGAAGGGGCGAAAGCGCTTGAAATCGCCCATCTCGTCGGCAACAGCACGTTCCTCCAAGAGTTGCCGTACTCCTTCATATGCGTCCATATGGGAGGTTGGTCACGCGGTCATGATTAGGGACGAAGGCGAGATCGCGTCGCCCGACGTGGCCTCGGCGGCCATCCGCATGGAGTTGTATGGGAATCCGACCCAGACGACCAAGGAAGAAGGTTGTTTTGGTAGGAGTTGTCAGAGTCGTTGGATCACTCATGTCGATGGCCAGCGCGACCGCCGCCGCGACAACCCAAGAAACCCATCGCACATGGTACGATCAACGCCCATGGGATCTTCAAAGGCGCGTAGATTTCAAGGGCTGGTTGGGAGACTTTGGCGCGCCGCACACCAAGAGCGTGGTGCCAGCCGACTGGACCGACCTCGAAGACGAAGACACGCGGTGGCTCCAGCGAGAGACGACCACCGGGCGACGGCGGGGGTGGGATTTGGACAAGTGAGTCGTGAGATGACTCCGTTTGATGTGTGTCCACGCGTAGCCTCTTTGATGACACGGACGACACGCCCGCCGACGACCAAACAAGTCATCCTGACATTCTCAGCCACGACCAAGTGGACCCGGCATTTGAGTGGCTTGTCCATGGCGTCTAGCTCCGACGTCTCCAAGGAGGGATGTGTGTGTCCAAGGCTCGTCGACACAACTGCCGGCTCGTCGAGCCACATTACCGCAATTGAGTGCCCGTCAAGAAGGTGAAGGAGTCGGCGGCCAATATGGTAGCAAAGTGGTTCAACAACGTCGCGTAGACTTATGCCAACGTGGCTGTGATGGTGGGGAAGCGCGCGGGGGTGGCCTTGTAGTCGGGGTGGCGCCGCGCGCGCGCCGCCAAGAGAGTCTTCAATTCCGTCGAGTAGATGTCGGCGACACCCTGGGCCTGGAGGTCGCGGGCGATCGAGAGGCTCTTCTTCTCCCACGCCGGTGATGGTTGGCACCGCGCGTTGCGTACGGCCGTGAGTAAGAGTTCCTGGAGCATTGTCGGCGCCGCCAAGTAGGCCGTCGGGAGTGTCTCGACTTTGGTCCGGTAGGCGCGACTGAGGTTGGACGCCGCGGGGTTGGCGGCGCGGTCAGCCTGTTGTCTACGGCCGCCGATGCATGAGGACATGAGTAGGAGGGATGATGGTTTCTTACCTCGCTTCGTCGCGTTGGATGGTTTCGACCCACAAAGCGACGTCCGCGGCGGGCACGTGGTCGGCGACGACATCTTCCATGGCGCGCGTGATGCGGTTGTTTGACGACTGCATGTTGTTTGCACCGCCACCAAACATTTGAGACATCATTGGCATCATTTGGGACATCATTTGGCCGAGATCGGGCATGTTCATCGGCGGCGCGGCGGCCTTCTTCCGAGCGACAGCCAATGGCGCGGCAGCCGCCCGTTGGTGTCTCCGAGGCGCGGGGGTTGGCGTCGGCTTCACCTCCTCCTTCATTTCGTTGATCATATCCTCAAGCATCTCGTCGTCCGAGGACAACGACATGTCGTCAAGGATGTCATCGGGGTCCATCGCTGCGGCGGCGGCGTCAAATTTCAATTCGTGTGCCCCAGAGCAAAAAGCACACTATTTTACGTTAGTTCTAGAAAGGTTTGGTATTTAAATAGTGTGATTAATTTTAACCTCTGGGCTAAAATCGCGAAATTCCACGACTGCCCGTCAAATTGACCAAAAGAAAAAGGTTATGCCCTAATTTCGTGAATCTGATTGGCTCCCATCGAAATTACAACACATTCGATTGGTGAATCCCCTTTGCAATCTTGCTTGTGATCTTGGTGGAAGTCGCAGATGCGGTCGTCGTGTCTGCCAAAGTCGACGTATCCCACGGCGATTTGAACGCCGTGGCACACAATGATGTTGCTTGCCCATTGGCCAAAGCACCTCGCGCCAAAAGCCCGATCGAGGGCAACCTCATCTTGTTGGGCGTATGAAATGTGCTCTATTGCCTCGTAATATGAACGAACGCATGTCGTAGTGTACCACCAGCTTTAAGACGCAAATATTTCCATCATATATCCTCGTAATCGACACACATACGATGTAGGGTTCGACCTGAGACCCATTGGGAATTCGGATCCATTGACGTGATTTTGCATGCTGTGGTGGACTTGCTGTCATACCCGTTGGCGTTGCAACTCAACATCTTCATAACCAAAGCTGCCACCATGTTGAGAATTGAATTTCTTTGTCCTTTTAAGCCAAGTCGCATATATACACCGTCGAGCTGACCTTGGAAGACGCGGTGGCGCGTGAAGCATTTCAACGCCGGTGATGTGCGATTTGGGCACACTTGATTGGGTGGTCGGACTCGGCTCCTGATTGGCTGTTGAGACGATTGTGTAACGGTCGTCCGGATACAGGTCTTGGGTTCTCACGCTCCCTCAAAAAGATGGCCGACTCGGTTGTGGATATGGTTGTGGTCGGCGGCGGCGTCGTCGGCGCCGCGGTCTTCCGTGAACTCGTCCTCCGCGGCTATTCTGTCGTCTTGCTGGAGAAGAACGCCGAGTTTGTCCATGGCGCCAGCTGTGGCAACTCGGGCATCGCGTGCACAGGGTTCGACGCACCGGTCGACTCGTTGGAGGTAAAACAAACGGTTGAACTTTGGTGCCATGCGTCCATGTAGCGCCGCTGCATCCGTCGCGCAATGGAGATGAACCCGCGCGTCTATCGCGAGTTGGGACTTCCGTCATCGCCCGTGGGGAGTTTGGTCGTTGCGTGGACCCATGACGAGGTGGCCGCACTTCCGCACACGCTTGCCGCCAACCACGCGATCGGTCTGTCGACCGTCGTCGGCATCTCCCTTTGTCATGCATCTCTTCGTAGGCGACTTGGACGCGCGTCTCCTCTCCCAAGACGAGTTGTATGCGATGGAACCGCACTTGGCGCCGGGGGCGCTTGGCGCCGTGTTCGTACCTGGTGAAGTCATGATTGAACCGTGGCTCATTCCGATCGCGTATCTCCATCATGGGCTCGCCAACGGCGGCACCGTGCGGCTGCAACACGAAGTCGTGCGTGGCGCGTTTGATGTACGTCGTCGTCCTCCTCCTCCTTTTTTGGTCTTCATCCTCGTCGACAGAGCCAGCATTGGACGCTTCATTGCACCAACGGCACGTCGATCCGCGCGCGCTGCGTGCTCAACTGCGCAGGGCTGTACGGCGACCTCGTCGAATGCATCCATGCGTCGTCGCCGTCGTTCCACGTACGATCCTCTCCGTCGTCGTTGTCGTCATATTCTCTGTCGTCGTCGTAGATTCGTCCGCGCAAGGGGCAATACGTGGTTTTTGAGACGTCGACGCCGCTCGTCCGCCGCGTCGTCCAGCCCGTGCCTTCGGATCGCACCAAAGGCGTCTTTGTCTTTACCAACCTCTACGGCCACACGGTCGTGGGTCCGACGGCCGAAGACCAGGACGCGCGCGACGTGGCCGAGATCACGCCCGCGGTTCAAGCGATGCTGCGCCGCGCGGCTGTGGCTGTCGTCCCCGGTCTTGCCACCGCCGCCGTCATCGGCGCCTACGCCGGTGCGTCGTCGTCGTCTCAAGCGTGTCAATGTTTGTAACGTGGGTAGGGCTGCGCCCCGCCACGCAACACCGCGACTACCAAATCCTTGTCGACGCGCCGCGCGCATGGGTCACAGTCGCGGGCATTCGATCGACGGGCGTGACGGCGTCGCTAGGAATTGCCGCGTACGTGGCCGACGCTGTCACGACGCAGCTGCCCCACGTCACACCCAAAGCCAAGGCCGTCGTCGCGCCGTTTCGTCTCCCGCCGCTCGCGTCGTTGGCCACCGAGAGAGGCGTTGTCGTGCTTGGCGCGCACGAACACGTGGTGACTCACCCGTTGTCACGGTGGGGTCTCGCCAAGCTCGCCAAGCCGACAACTCCCCCCCGTCTCTAGTGACGAATGAGTTGTGGAATCAACATCGACTTGATGATATGTTTGGGTCGAGGGCTCTAGTCGCCCTCGTACTCACATCCAACCTGGCATGAGCCGCGACTTCAATACCCGAGCAGGTCGGCGTGGAACATGCCTCGATGAACCAGACCATCCTCGGTCGATGCGGGTTGTTCTCGGGTCCTGGGCGAGACGTGGACCCTAGCCCTCGAATCACATTCAATGTCCAACCCATGCCCTACTTTGGCGCTTGGCAACCGAGTCATCGGGTTGTCAAATATATATTAGGCATATATTATCGCGAAAACATTCACACTGTCACCTGCAGGCCACACGCCGGCATCATCATCCTATTCGAACGTCGTCGTCGTCGTCGTCGTCGTCTAAATCAGGTTGGCATAACCATCCTCCATCGTGCTCTTGGCGCGCGGCGCGAGGTGTTTGGCTGCGACAAAGGCGACCATGCCAGCACCGACCGAGAGCAGCATCAAGACGGCGCTCGACAGACCACTTTCAATCTGGCCGCTCGCTTCGAGGAGCACTTGGGCCAGGATCGCCGTGTGGCTTTCGCCCGCGGCGTCCATAAAGAGCTTGTACACGGGCTCCTTTTGGCACAAGACAAGACCACAGAGGACCGACGCGGCGCGGCCGAGCGTCTGGCCCAACGCGCTCGCGTAGTGCGCCTCGAGCGTGTAGCAGTTGAGAACTGCCTTCATGCAGTCGCACTTGAGCGAAAAGATCCGGTAGAGACAGATGATCGAGTACGTCCCGTCGGACGAGGGAACGTTGAGTGGGAATTCACCAGTCGGACGCGTCAAGTCGGTTTGGAGTTGGTTGGTCAGCGAGAACGTGTCAATGTTGTCGCCGACAAACCCGAAAAAGTCGACGCCGTTGCACAACGCCGTGCTCGAAACTTGGTACGTTAAGTAATTGAGGTATTGCGACGCGGTCGCATACTCGAGCGGGCCATTGTAGAACGGGTCGGGCAAGTTGGCGTCATAAAATGGGATATTCGTCAACGAGTTGACGCAATACCAGTCTTGGTCGGCCGTGCTGCCCGACGGCGCAACTGGCAACGTGTCGGTCAAGTCACAAGCGTCACTGCCAAGCGAGTGGGGCAGCCCCGTGACCGTAAAGAGCTCCAAGCGCGCGGTTGAGACGCGTGTGAACGTGAGCGTGAGTGGGTTGTTGCCGTTGGTCGCGTCGTCGAGCTCATACGAGTCGCAAGCGCCCGTGGCAGGGTTCACATCCATGACAATCAAGTCGGTCACGTACGCATCGGCGTCTTCAGGGTTTTCGACGCCGCCGGCCTGGACGATGAGTGCGACGCCGTTGCGGGTCTTTTGGAGGACACAGACATGGCCTTCGTAGTCGCCGGGAATGCCCGTGTACCGCGCGGCGACTGGATTCGGTTTGAGCGTGATTTGGGGTGTTCCCTTGGTGCATTGGCCCGGTGGCACGGCTTCGACGAGGTCGGGGTGGAGGATGTTGTGGCCGACCGACTGCTGGAGCGCCTGGAGGTAGTTGGTCGTGCCAGCGTCGCATGCGAATTGAAGACCACCAAGGCCGTTGACGTTGTCGAGCAAGTCGTTCCCGCCCGCTGTGCAATAGCTCAGGTAGAGCTCGGCGCGGACGTAGGCCGGTGGGCCGGGGTCGTTGTTCGGCAGCTTGAGCGCGACTTGGACCGTCAGCTTCGACCATTCGACAAAGTACTCGTCGGGGAGGACGCATGCATAGCCGATGCGCGTTCGGTTCCCGAGAAAGTCGAGGTCGTTCGTGTTGGCAATGTAGCCCTTTGTGAGGCGAAGCTGGTGCTCGGTCACATCGAGGAGCTTGGCGTACGATTCCTTGTAGTACGACACGAGCTCGACGATCTCGGACGCGACGCAGGCCGAGACGCATGCCGTGTAGAGACCGAGCGCGTTGAGCACGGAGAGCGAGTTGGACGAGATGTCGGCGACCGTGAACGGCGAGTACGACGACGTGCGCGCGCACTGCGCCGTGCATTGGGCAAAGTGCGAAAAGACCCATTGGTAGTGGTACGGGTCGAACGCTTTGAACGGCGGGCGGAAGATGAGTGGACTCAGCGGCGCAGGCGGTTCAGTCTCGTATGGGACCGTGTCGGGGTCGGTGTCGATGCCGTTCCAGTTGAGCGCCGCGGCGTTGAAGCCGCCGGATATCTTGACATCCGCTGCGGCAGAGACGGCGGCCGCAGCCGCGACTGCCGCCAAGATCATTCGTCGCAAGGAGAGCATGAGGAAGAAGCACCCGAGACGAGTTGCGTGCAAATGCAAGAGTGTGTCGTCGGGGGCGAGCCTGCCGCTCAAAGATCGCAAGGTTCAGGTGGGATTGGATTTGAAATATTCCGCGCCAATCAAATCGCTGGAAAAATTTGGGAGCCAATCAACAGTGCCGAATCATCGGACAACCCTTCCCTTGGTCAGCTGGCGGTTTCAGAGTCATCCGGATAGCGGCCCCAAGATCGCGACGATGTGGGCGAGAACATCCGGATACGAGAACTTAGTTCTTTATTTTTGCCTCGACTGCGCCACAAATCAGGTAAGAATCGAGTATTTTTCCTAAATAGAATTGCACCAGGCATAAAAGTCCTATTGTTGGACGAATTGAGGCGACTTGACCGAAACTAAGGGTGTTTACTCTGAAACGTGGCGCACGTGCGCCCGGCGCAAATATTCGCGACCAATCAGACGCGCCGGGTCAAAAGATCGGATATGAAATTTTGAGCACCAATGAAAATGCACGACGAGTGTGGTCGGCGTCGAGCACACCCGCCCAAGATCCTCACTTCCGAACTCGCCATGAAGATCGGCTATCTTCTCGCCACGCTTGTCGCCTTGAGCGGCACGACGAATGCTCGCGAACTCAACTACGGCGCAACGACGACGACTCCGTGTCCAACGACGCCCGCGCCCCCCGCTGGGTACGGCAACAACTACAACGACAACAACTACCATCCCACGGACGCCCCGCCGGCCAACGCGTACACGACGACGCGCGCGCCAACGACGACGACAACGCCCAAGCCGACGCCCGCACCCACGCGGACCCCGCGCCCGACGCCCGCGCCCGGTCTCGTCGAATTCAACCGGTTCTGGAACACGCAAGCGTACTGCGACGCCGAGTTGGCGCTGACGCAGTGTCTCTTGGACTGCAACGTCGTCTCGGATTTTGCCACGAGTCAGCGCGTCGTCAACTGCGTCCAGTACTTTGCCTCGCTCCTCTGCAACGACATCCCCGCGGGTGGCTACGACAATGGACGTGTCTGCGTCGGCAATAACGAACATGACCACCATCATCATCACCATGTCGACCACCACTCGCATGATGCAACGGATGCGGCGGCTGTTGCCGCGGCCGCCGCTATCGCCGCGCAAGACGCCAAGCAGCAGTGCACCAACGACGCCGTCGTCGCCGCGCTCTACACGATCTCTGAGATCCAGGCCATCACGATCGGCGACGAGTCGACGCCTGTCAACCTCTTCTTGGCAAGCAACCGCGACACGTTTACATTGCTCAAGAGCACGGTCGCGTCGTACGCGGTCACGGCCTACGGAAGCTGCGCCACGGGCTCGCTGCTCCAGTTTGCCGACGCGTACGCGACCAAGCGGTACTTTGGAGATGACGTCAACACTTGTCTCAATTCGATCTTGCGCACGTGCACCAACCACGACTTGAGCGTCCAAGACAACCTCCAGGAAAACAACTACCTGCCCCACATCAACCAACTGCTCACGGGCGGCAACATTGTCGTCGGACCCGACGGCGGCGACCCGTCGCCGGAACTCACGCTCTTTGGCGAGCTCATTTCGAGCGCGGCCAACGGAGGCACCGAAGCCGTGGGCACGACGACCGTCACGTACACGCCGCACGGGAACGCGCCCAACACAGCCACGTTCAATGTCCGGACCGACTGGTGGTCGCCGCTCAACGCGCGTGCGAGTGACACGCTTGCCCCCGATGACACGACCGAGCTCCCAGTCGTCGTCGATGCGGGCTTTCAGACGTCGCATCTTGCAATCGACCTCCCGGGGACGCCGCTCGCCGATTTGGCGTTTCACTTTCCCGCCGTCACATACAATTTTGGCGACGGCACGTTTTCGCCGGCGACGTACGGCCCCAATACGACGGCGTCGCAGTTCCCCGAGGGGACGCTCTTGGATCCGCTCACGCCCCCCGGCGGCATCCAAGACACGTGCGAGCGGTTTTACACGCTCAGTTTGATTGCGTACTTTGCCGGCGTCGACACGGGCGACTATTGCTTTACGATCGACGGGTACAGCGTAACGTTCCTTGAATCGGCCACGACCGTTGATTTGCGATACACGCCGATTCCGCCGGCCGACGGCGCGCAGTGCGACCCATCGAATCAAGACGGCGCGCTCGGCTACATCTTGAGCAATATTGAGACTGACATTGATGCGTACAACGCGTTGGTCGGGGACCCGACGGCAACGGCCGCGCAGATTGCTGCCGCGTCGACGCAGCTCGCGCTCGACCAAGCGACGTACCTCTCGCTCAACAGCCAGCCGTGGACGTGTCCACAAGCGTACGCGCTCAGCTGGGACGACGTTGCGTATTGCCCCCGCCACCTGGCCCAATTTGAGATGCACACGCGCTGCTGCCGCTCCTTTGCGAGTCTCCTCGCGACCAAGCAAAACATTTTGCGTCATGTTGAACGCGGGTGCCACGACCACAAGTACAACGTCAAGGTACCTGCCGCACTCGCGGGTGACCTCGAGTACACGGCGACGGTCGTCTCGCAATCGCAAAACGGCGAACTCACGACGGATTTCCAAAACCCAAACGCCGCGTGGCCGTCCGTTGGCCTCATCGACAAGACGTTCCTCTCGTGGTCGATCCTCGCGGCGGCGACAACCAACCTCACGCAGGCCCAATTTGCCGACTTTGAAGCGGCGCTCGCATACTTGGGCGTCCCCGATGCTGCGCTCACGGCCGATTTCGAGCTTCACTATGACCCCAACACGCACCAAGTGTTTGGCGACCACACGCCGTTCCAGCCGCCGCCCGTCAACGTCTCGCTCTACCTGAGTCAAAACGTCTACACGCAAGCACTCAACCAAAGCAGCGACGTCGGCGTCGACTGGAGCTCAATCATCCCGCTTGTGCCCAACCCCGACACGTGCTACAACCCCTCTTGTCTCCTCTCGCGCTACATTGACTGCGCCGAGCGTCCCCCCTCTGACAACTACCACGCGCACAACAAGTACATCCCGCCGTACTATACCAGCTTTCTCGAGACGCAGTCGACGTCGAGCAACTGGGCGCTCTTGTCGGCGTCGGGCTTTGTCGGCGGCGTCCTCGTCGTAGCGCTCGCCCAAGTCGTGCTCCAGGCGCGCGCGACTGGCCGCCGCGACGAGGTCTCGTACCACCACATCATGTAGAGATCCAACATGCCTCAAGACCAACCCACGAGACAGAGTAGTAGTGCCCCGATGATGATGGTGTGGGTGAAACATAGTGCGTCTTAATGTGCAAATATACATTTCATTTTTATTGCACCACGTGACACAGCATAGTATCGCGTGCGAAAGCTACTCGTGAGTTCCTCGAGACCCACGCCATGGGGTCCATAAGCCCTTTGCGTGTCATGTGCCTCGCGACTTCGCATCTCGATTCTGACACCGTCCACAAGGACTTGAAACAATGACATGAGGTGGCGCGCAATCTTTGGTTCTCGTGCCGTGTCATACTTGGGGCGACGCTCGGAGGCTGACATGGGATGGTACTGTGCGCCGCATACCTTGCCAAGGCACGCTTGACGATGAGGGTGGGTGTGAGCAGGCCCGTGGCTGTGCCGCGAGTGCATCATGCTGCATCCCCCAACGAAATCTTGTGAAATTCAAACGAGGAAAGTGCCTCTAATATTAAATATTGTATAAACTCTCACCAGTACTTTGGTGGTTGCGATGAATTCGACCGACACGGCGGCGCTGAGCGTCCATGGCGTGAATCCGCAGCATCTTGTGGTATGATGACGGCGCATGTTCATGTCTGGTGTGAAAAAAGGTGTGTGTGTCTTCCTTGTAGGAGAAGATCCTGCGGAATCGCATCTACGACTGCATGTACTGGAAAGGTACATGCATCAATGTCGTCGTCGTCGGCTCCATCAACTCATCTCGACAATCTAGAGCAATGCTTTGGGCTGACGGCAGAGACTTTGGTCGACAAGGCGATTGATCTTGCATACATCGGTGGGCATTTCGGTGGCAACCAACAACCCACGCCCTTCCTCTGCTTGCTCTTGAAGATGCTCCAGATCCAACCCGACATGGAGGTCCGTCCGTCGTTTCCCGCCTCATTTCCACCCACAATTCTCTCTCTAGATTGTCGTCGAGTTCATCAAGAACGGAGATTACAAATACGTGACGATCCTCGGCGCATTTTACGTTCGCCTCGTGGGCAAACCCACTGAAATCTACCCGCTCCTCGAAGAACTCTTGGCCGACTACCGCAAGATCCGCAAGCGCACAACCCTCGGTACCGCACCGCCGCCTGGATGGACTCATCATGATGTGTTCTGGCGGAATATAGGATGGGAGATGCTCCATGTGGACGAAGTCGCCGACTTTCTCCTCAAGGAGGAATACTTTTGCGACATTGCGCTGCCGCATCTCGTCGATCGCTTCCACCTCGAATCGACCCACGCCTTGTTGCCGTACAAGAGCCCGCTCGAAGCTGATTTTGCCTCGGACGACGACGACGACGATTCGGACGACGATGATTCAGATTAACACGACGTACTTGCATCCAGGTCACGTCGAGGGAGATGGCATGCTCTTGCTTCTACAAGTCCACACAATGTATCGAACGTTGGTGAATGTGTGGCACACAAATGGATCGTCTCGTCAGGAGGAGCAAAGCCCATGCAGCGACGACGTGTCATTCCTTGGTTTTCTGGACCTGCATTTGCGTGTACGATCCGCAGAAAGGGACTTTGGTATGTACGCTCGTTTCCTTCATGGGATTTACGTCGTCTTCCTTGGCGAGTTTGATGGGATATCGCAACAACGTTGATGATTGCAAAATCTTTTCCCTCCCAATTTCAAACACGTTAATCGGATGGTTATCCGGATCGATGCCACACCAATTCCCACAGACGCTGCAGCATGATGCGTGGCGCCTCGCTTCTCGGAGTATGCGTGGGTGCCCTGCTGAGCGTGCTCTTCGTCATGAGCGGTCTCTTCGGTCTGGACATGGATGCGCTGCAAGTCAACCTGGATGCGCCATCCTCGTCGCGCCAATACCCGACCGAGCCGACGACGGCGTTCCCCAAGGCGTTCGACCGCCTCGTCTTGGTCGTAATCGATGCCCTCCGCGCCGACATGGTCCTAGGCAACGAAGCGATTGGCCATCACCACGGCGAAGACTTGTCTCTCTTCATGCCGTACACGACGCATCTCGCGCGCTCGTCCGAGCACACGGTCGCGTACATTGCCCACGCGGCCGTGCCGACCGTGACGATGCCGCGGCTCAAGGCGCTCACGACGGGCAAGCAACCCGCGTTCCTCGACGTCTTGCGGAATTTCAACTCCAAGGCCCTCGACGACGACAACTTACTCGCGCGCTTCCACCAAGGTTGATCATCCTCGTCATCCTCGTCATCCTCGTTGTCTCGTAGCGGGTCGCCGCCTCGTGCTCTACGGCGACGAAACATGGCTCAGCCTCTTCCCTGACCTCTTCCATCGACACGACGGTAGACTTTGCTTGTCTCGCTCTCCTCATGCGCGTCCGCAGCGACGTCGGGCTTCTTCACGACCGACACTGTCGAAGTCGACACCAACGTGACGCGGCATCTCCAAGACGAACTCGATCCTACGATGCAATCGCCGAAGAGCCTCGACTGGGACGTCCTCGTCCTGCATTACCTCGGCGTGGACCACATCGGACACCTCGAGGGACCGCACTCGCCGCGGATGAAACACAAGCTTGGGGAAATGGACGCCGTGATGCGATCGATCCGTGCCGCCATCGCCGCGCAAGACGCGAGGCGGGACGGCTTGCCCACACTCTTGGTGCTCTGCAGCGACCACGGTTGACTATGCTTCGTCGTCGTCGTCATCGTCGTCGTGTAGGCATGACCGAAACGGGCAACCACGGCGGCGCGTCCATCGAAGAATCGTCGGCGCTCCTGCTCTTTGTCCTGCCATCGACAACGACGACCAAGAAGAAGACGACGCATCGCACGCTTCAAGTCGACCTCGTCCCCACGCTCGCTGCGCTCTTTGGCCTGCCCATCCCCACATCCAACACGGGCAAAATGCTCACGGATGTCCTCGACGCCGCCGCGGCCGTTGCGACGCCCGACGCACTTCGTCGCAACGTCGCGCAGCTCGTCAACCTCGTCCGGTGGTCCCCCGCCGACCGCCGCGCGTTCGAGACAACGACGCTGCCGACGCTCGCCCTCGACGACGCGCTCGCAACCTTGCAGACGCTCGTGCTCCAAAGCGACGGCAGCGAATACAATGGCGCGGCCATTGCCGCGGGCGTCGCGTGCGCAGTCGCCGCTGCCGCGTTGGCGGTGGCCACAATCGCCACGACGACTTCCCTCACATGCACCCACGCGGCGCTCGGCGTCGGCGCCGTCGTCCACATGGCCAGCCTTGGCTCGTCGTCGGCCATCGAAAACGAACACGCGACGTGGAACTTTCTACTCACGTCGCTCTGGTTCGTCCTCGGCCTGCGCGAATTGGCCGCGTCCACAGGTGCGTCCGTTCGAATCGTGCAGTGTTGGCGTTTGAGTTTTGGAGGGTTTCGTCCTCCACGTGTGTGTGCCGAGTGACCATGACGTTTGAGTCTGTATATTTGATGTTGGTCGATGTTTTGTTTGCTTGGGTCTCGCCTTACGCAGGGTTTGAGTTTTGCGTGTGCTCGAGTTGACCACGTGCTGGACGTGGCCAACAGCGTTGTTTCTCAAGTCTCTGAGAGTTGACCTTGCCTAGGCCTTGCTTGTGTTTCTTGTGTATGTTTGTTGATGTTTCGTTTGCATGATTTTTGGCGATTTTTTCGTGGGGCCACCAGTGTTTTGCCTATCTCTCACAAGTGAATGTAGAGACTCGACGGTCGTCGTCGCATGCTGGTCTCGTGCGCCGCCTCGGGCTGCTCGTCCTCCTCGCGGCCACCACGCGCGTCCTTCGCAGCCGCAACCAAGTCATCAACTTTGGCCGCCTCAACGACCTCGCACCCACGACTCTACTCGACGGCAGCGCCGCCCCGGGCTTTGAGTACGAAACGGACGACTCGCTTTCGATCTACACCACGCGGTCCCTCCTCGACACGGCCGCGCCCATCGCCGAGCAGCTCGTCGCGGTCGTCGTCGTCGCCGTCTACGGCCTCTCGCGCACTCACGCCAGCCTCGCATTGGGTGCTTCGTTTGTCGCGGGCCTGGCCGCCGTCGCCGCCTTTCACGTCGACCCTGCCACGTCCGTGTATGCCCACCTCGTCTACGGCACGTCGGGACTTTTGGTCGTCGCGGCGATGTGGCACCAACATGTCTTGCCACTTGAATTCGCCGCGTGGTTGCTTGGCCTCCTCCTCCAACGGTAGGACAGAGCTTGGCATCTCACTGACGAGTCGGCTGACTAGGGCGTCGCATGCCATGTCGCTCGCGGTCCTCGCGCTCCAACTAGCCTGCTTTGGCGCGTACGCGCGTGCCGACGTGCCCGTCGACGTCGTCGCCGTCACGGGGCTCTGGCTCTCGAAAGCCGGCTTTTTTGCGCTGGGCAATTCGCACTTGATGACGACGATCGATATTAGCACGGCCTACACGGGCTTGACTGCGTACTCGCCTGCGATTGTTGGCGGCTTGACATGTGTCATTGTCATGACGGCGCCGACGGTCGTCCTCTTGGCCACGGTTGGCGCCGTCGTCGCGCGTCGACGCGATGTCGTGGCGGTCGTGTGGGTTGTGGAACTTGCCACGTTTGCAGTCTACAGGTACGTCGCGTGGCGTCATCATGATGATGGGTTGATACAATCGGCTAGCGTCGTTGTTTACGCGATGCGCTTCCACTTGTTTATCTGGAGTGTCTTTGCCCCCAAGGTTTGTCATGCATTCCATTCCATGGGGTCGTGACTGTCCAAACACGTAGATGATGTATCACATGGCCTTTCTCGTGTGGCACATTGTCATGACGTTGGTTGTCTTGGCAGGAACGCGGGCATCGACGACGCCAAGAGGGCCACTTGCGTCATTCCCACTCGTAGCTGGATGCAACTCAAGAGAGACATACGAGGATGATGGACCGACGAGAGATCTCTCTTGTTGACGCTATTTCGCGCATATAGTCTGATAAGAGTAAATAAATTCCCTCTAATCTGTTATACACAAAATATCTACTCCTTGGCAAGGTCTTCCTTCTTGGAGATGATTTGTTCAATGCCGCAAGCCTTCAAGATCGTGACGGCCAATTGCTTACCGGCTTCGAAGTCGGCACGGATTTCATCGCCGAAACCTTCGGGGATCGCGGGGAGCTTGACATCTTCGCGGGTATCACCACTGTCGTCCATGAGGGAGACGTAGTCTTCGTCCGAAATGTCCAACAACGTGTATTCGGCGCGCGAGACGAACGGGACCGAGCAGTTGTGGGTCGAGGGCACGATATCTTCGTACTTCTTGTTGGTGAAGATGTCCAACGCCGTGAAGTTGCACTTAGCGTGACCGTGCTTGCCGGTCTTCGAGGTGGAGATCGACACGACCTTGCAGGGGTGGCCCTTGATCATCATGAAGCCGCCCTTCTTGATTTGGCCGGCTTCCATGGGGAAGGTTTCCGAGGCACCAGCGTCGGACGATTCAAAGGAGTAGTCTTCGTCAGCCATAATTCAGAGAAAAACGAGAATGCCCAAGTCACTTTCGACCGCGAGGCCCGGGCCCTACCCCTTTATCTCGATTCAACCGCCACCCAATCCCCGCCAATGGCCAGGGGACCAGTCATTTCCATCTGATCTTTTTGACCAATCATAGACGTGCAATTTGAACCCAACCCACCAATTACCGCGCTCGATTTGCGGTCAAGTGACATGTATTATACGGATCCGGATAAACCTATGCAGCTGGCGCTCTGAGGCCGGGGCGCCATCCGTTGGCACGGTGCTCAACGGCGAGAACTCACACCTGCCTTCGTTCTGTGTCCACGGGCGCGGTTGGAACATTCAAGGCGAAGCCAAGGCGACGCTACCGTGGGAAGTGTGTACCTCTAACCGGTCCATCACCGTCCCACACTGTATAAGCGATGTTGAATGGGAGGCAGACTTCATAGAATTATCTCTACCTCCAAAATGGACGCCTTGCCATTTGAGTGGGATGTCCCGTTGATGCTGGGAAGAGGGGCGGCGCGCCCTGGGAGCTCCGAGGACGAAACTGGGACGACACGAGTGTATTGAAACGGACGGTCGCAACGAAACCGATGCTGCTCTTGGCTTCATTGGATACTTGAAGTTTGTATACATTCAGAGTGATTGTTGGTTCATGTCGAGAATGACGGTCTTTGTCAATGTCATGGTTTGGGCACCAGGTGAACGCGCCACGACAGTTCGCCTGGCGCCGCAACTGAGCCCCTGCGGCCAGCGCAACTCGACCAGCACGTTCCAGTGGTCATGGGCTCCACATGGAGTTTGGGACGAAGGAAACCCCCATCGCAAACCTGCGCGCGTCAAGTGACCGACCAGAAGGAGGTTCCAACGTGGTGGGGGTCGTTGTTTCTGCGCTCGTGCATGCAACGGACAAAAGTAACTGGGTTCGCGGCAGCTCTCTTGCCGCAGGATACTATCGCCGCATACAGAAACTTACAGCCATGGGCTTTCATTGCATCCATATAGGATCGTAGACACCTCAGACGGAGCGGGCGGTGGCTTAGCAACTTGCTATTGACAAGTTTGTGGTACTTCGATCCTTAAGCAACCAAAAAAAGGCTGGAAGCAAGGGTACTTGTCAGGTGCTGCGTCACTTCTCCTCCACAATTATACATCGTTCTGAAGTATGACCCTAGATGACATGCAAAGAAATGTAATTATCTTGTATCCTGTTGAGCAATGACATTGATTGAACACGACGAACTTGGGTGCACATTTGGCAGGTTGCTCCAATAAGGAACTCATATTTAGGGTAATTCAACTACCTTGAACAGACAAAGACACGCAATATTGGTCAAAATATGTTGTTTTTCGTCGTGTTCGTCAGCATACAAATATGACGTTCAGTGCATATATTATGCGCGGAACGAAGCAAATATTCCGTTGACTGGGGGAGTGCAGAAATAACACATTTGTTGACGCAACAAATAAATTTACTCAATTTTTATTCTAGCCACCTGGATTTCTAATATTATTACCCGGCCTCATATCGGAAGCTTTTTGATTTTCTTTGTCTCTAAACCGAATCTTTATTTTATAATGATCACTGGTGAAAAATAATATGATGTCGCTTGGAGCCGCCTCAGTTTTGAGATGTTCAACAGCGTGTGCCGCCACCTCACTGCGGCCCGCCGCGGCCTTGCCCTTCCGTCCATGCGTCCTTTCTCTTCGGTACATCCACCACCTAGATGAGATATGCATATCCACGCGACCTCCCTAGATCGTGTCAGCGGGGGTGGAACAGAACAACAAGCTCCGCGTCGCGTGGGCCGACGGTCACTCGTCCTCGTTTGATCTATTCCACTTGCGCGCCTGGTGCACGTGTCCTCAGTGCCAACACAGCACAGGACAACGCCTAGTCAACATCGCCGACGCCCCCGCTGCACCGCGCGTGGATTCCGTCCAAGGTTGTCCCACTCAATCATGCTCACTACTGAACAACTCACGTAACCTCGTCCAGTTGCGTCCGACGGCGGCGTGCAGATCCAATGGGCCGGTGGAGACGCGACTCCCCATGCGAGCCATTTCCAAGCGTCTGAGATTCGCAAGATGTGCTACGATGCCGCCTCGCTCGACGTGATTGCTGCGACGCCTCCTGCCTTGCCGTGCGTCCGTCGCCTCCCGTGTTTCTCAACTTCTTCTTCCTAGGGCGACCACAGCCGTCTCGTCTGTCCAATACGATGATCTCTCTTCCGACGCCGGTGTCCTCGCGCTGTGTCAGCACATCATGCGCGACGGCCTTGCGATCGTCCGCCACGTCCCGAGCACCCGCGGCCAAGTCCAAGTTGTCGCCGAAACTATCGCACCCATTTCGCACACGCATCTCTATGGCAACGTGTTTGACGTCGTGGCCGAGCACAACCCTGTACGTTTAAACGTGTTCTTTCGCGCCCTTTGTCATTTTTCTTCTTTCCAGGTCAACATCGCCTATACGTCGGAGCGGTTGAAGCTGCACTTGGACTTGGCGTACTACGAATCGCCGCCCGGCTTGCAGTTGCTCCATGCGCTTCGCTACGATCCGACCGTCCAAGGAGGTAGACGTGACTCTACACATGCAAGTCTTGACGACTCGTGAGACCAGGTGACTCGACCTTTCGCGATACCTTTGATGCCGCCGAGACCCTCCGCGTGCGTCACCCCGAGCATTTTCGCACGTTGACGCGTGTACCCGCGACGTTCAAGAAGTTTCATTTGGACCGCGCGACGCCAGCAATTCTCGAATACGAGCGTCCCCATATTGCCCTCAACCATCGCGACGAGGTATGTTGAACTGCGTTGCCAATGCGACAACGAATGATCATTGCCTTGACTTCGAATACCCATGCCAATGTAGGTGGTTGGTGTGTTTTGGAGTCCGCCGTTTGAAGGACCGCTGCGCGTTCCCGCGGAAGACGTCGGTCTGTATTACGAAGCGTACCGCGCGTTCGATGCCATCGTCCAGGAGAATGTGATCCAGTTCAAGTTGGAACAAGGCGACTTGGTGATTTTCAACCAACGACGGTGGGAAGCTTGATCAAGATGGATGCTTGACAATGCATGTGTAGCATGCTCCACGGTCGGGAAGCGTTCTCCGCGGGCTCGGATGGCGTTCGCCATCTCCAAGGCACGTACGTCAATATTGACGACTTTCTCTGCCGCTACCGCACGCTCGAGCACAAGCACGGAAAGAAGAGCGAGGCTGCATCCCCGCTCTTTCGCACCGGGAACCAAAGCTTCTAAGCAACGTGCGAAATCATAGTTTGCTCCCACGATCCCCTCACTCTGTGCTGCAGTGGGTCCAATCTGTTTCGCAAACGACGCAGTATCTTGTCGCACTCGATTCCCAATACTCCTCCCTCTCCCCGAGTCGACAACAGTGCTTTCTCTGCATGATGGGAATCGGCGAATAAACAAGGTACACGTGGGCCATCTGGGCTTTCATTCAAGCACTCGAAGCGACCGCACGGCCGACATCGTCAACGTGGTGGGGCGACTGATATGGAAATCGTGCCCAGCTTCGCCCTTTATCATTTTGGATCAGTTTCGAAAGCAGTTAAACATCACCTATGACAGTTTGGCCTGTGGGGCCACCACGAAAATATCCATTCATGGAGGGTTTGAGCTCGGCGTCGGCAGCAGTGCCACCTTCCTCGACATGGCGGGTTTCGAAGTTGTGGTAGGAATGGACTACATGAAGGAAGAGCAGCGATGCACATCCGATGGGAGCGGCGCAGCCTCGGCGCGGGCGCGCTTCGCATCGTCGAATTGGACGGCGACCCTGGAAGATCACGTTTAATTCCAAGGACTGTTTCAAGAACCCCACTATTTCCACCAATCAGCAACCAGAGAAACACAACCAAGATCATCGGTGCTGTGTCCCAAGCCGCCGCCGTCGCGACTATGGACAACTGCACGTATGCGATGGAGACGGGGCCGCTCCAGATCAACTACCTCGAGTTCCACTACTGCATCATGGGAGGACATCCTTGGATCTCCTTTGCGATCCTCTGCACGTGGCTCCTCCTTCTCTTCTACCTCGGTACGTTCGACAACAAAGAAGAAACTTCAGCTCATCGCCCCCTCTCTCGTAGTCGGACACACGGCCGATACGTACTTTTCACCGACACTCTCCATGATATGCACGCAGGTTGGTGTCTGTTTCAACTCTTGCTCATGTTGCGTGTAGCTCGCGATTCCCTTTGACGTTGCAGGGGTCACACTGCTCGCATTTGGAAACGGTGCGACCGGTCTGGAAACGACGCTACTCAACGGTGTCCATCTTGTAGGCGCGCCAGACGTCTTCTCATCACTCGCGACGTCCACGTCCGGGGCAATGGACACGGGTCTCAACGCGCTTCTCGGTGGCGTCATGTTTGTCACGACCGTTGTCGTCGGCGCTGTCTTGCAGTCGTCGCCGACGTCGACGGTCAAGATCACCCCGCGTCCGTTTTGCCGCGACGTTCTCGCGCTGCTCGTGACGCTCGCCATCTTGTTCGTGGACCTCCCGTCGTCGGCGTCGCCGCGCACGAGCGCTGGCCTCCTCCTCTCCTGCTACGCGCTCTACGTTGTGCTCGTGATCGTCCCGTCGTGGTTCAAGGCGGCGCCATCGACGACACCGTCGGACCCGTATGCCCATGGCGTCCTCTTCGCCTTTTGGCACGCGCCCGAGCTCTTTCCGTCCAAAACCAAATATGGATTTGTGACGCTGCCAACGTTTGATGCCGATGCGGGATTGTCCTCGTCCTCGTCGACCGCGCCCCCGCTCTTGCACGTCGACGAATCGTACTTTCCCGCGCCGCCGTCGCCCGCCCTCTCGGCGCCGCTCTTGACGTCCCCCACCGCCGACGACGCGAAAGACGCGGCCTCGCCGCCGCATCGCCGTCGCCCTCGCACGTCCACAATGCTCCACTACGTCCTCCTCGACTCGATCCGCGATGCGACCATCCCGATGGTGCTCGTCTCGGCGTGGTCGCGGCGCCACGCGACGCTCTCGCTGCTCGTGACGCCGCTTTTTGTCGGATGGATCGTCGCCGGCGACGCGTTTTCGCTCGACGCTGCGTGCGTCTGCCTCGTCGCGAGCCTCCCGTTGGCGAGCGCCGTCTACTGGACGACGTACCAAACGACCGCACCGACATCTGCGTGGATCTGCGCTCTCTTTTACACGCTTGGCTTTGTCTCGTGCGTGTGCTGGATCTACGGCCTCGCGTCCGAACTCGTCGCTGTCCTCTCGACGCTCGGCATCCTCACGACGCTGCCCGCGAGCGTCCTTGGCCTCACGGTCCTCTCGTGGGGCAATTCACTCGGCGACCTCAGCACAAACGTTGCGATCGCGAAAGGCGGGTGCGCGGAAATGGCGCTCGCCGGCTGCTTTGGCGGGCCCGTCTTCAACCTCCTGGTGGGCCTCGGTGTCCCCTTCCTCTTTGTGCATGCGACGACGGGACACCTGCCGTGGGACGTCCACGGCCTCGTCTCGCTAGCCGCACTCGGCCTGAGCCTCAGCCTCACGCTCGCGGTCGTCCTTGTCTACAGATTCAGCTGCCCGAGATGGTATGGTCGCGTCCTCTTTGCCATCTACGCAGTCTACACACTCGTCCACGTGCTGATTGTGTGTCGTGGGGGCTAACTAGCGCGTTGGTAATTAACGGGGCTGTAGCGCCCCCATAAAATGTATGAAATCAGATGATGCAACAAGTTGACGTGGCGGCACCCGCGGCTGTGATTTGTTGTTGTGTGATGGGGCGAAGTTGAAAATGGGAAAAAGAGGGCCCCAACCGGTGATCGAAACCGGGACCTCCTGCACCCAAAGCAGGAATCATACCACTAGACCATTAGGGCTGCCATGCGACAATGTCATATTTTATTAATTAAATTAAGATATGTTTAATAGGAAATTCAGTTGTGCGACAAAAACTGACTGCGCGCATTGTGTTCAGTTTCCTCAGTTGGAAGTTGGTGCGATCGCATAGAATGAAGTCACTGGCACTCCCATGCCCGTACTTGATGCGGGCTGATAACGTTATATCTATTCGTTTGGTTGACAAACTCCATAATCTCTCCGCGATTCCCCACGTCCCACAACATCGAGATGCAAAAGCAGGCGGCCGATATGGACGGTGCGATTGTTGACACGTGTTGTGTCCTTTTGATTTCCCCAGTCCCCATTGCAAGATCCTTTCGAACCTTCGAGCTCAATTATAGGTAGCACACACGATCGTAAAACGCGCCATTCGTCTGCCCTCTGTCTTACAAGCCTTGGCCAATTCCTCGTTGGTGGCCCCAATCACACAACACAATTCCACAACGTCGTCGTCCTCTTACAACATGATCGTCTATTTTTTTTGGCGGCGCTTGTAAAACAAAATGTAGGCAGCGTTCGAGACGACACTTGCGGCCGAGACCGACGTGACGCTGCTGTCGTCAAACGTGTACCAGAGATTGGTCGCTTGGTCCTTGGCATAGGCCGTGTAGTGACCAAAGCCCATCGAGCCAAAGTGGTTGGTCACTGCGTAGAGGTCGTAGAGCATCGAATGGTCGTCGTCGGCCGCGCTGAGACAGTACGGCGCCATGTCGAGGCCTTCGAGGGGGAACTCGACCATCGTGTCCAGCTTGTCCCGCACGACTTCGTTGCGGTACTCGAATCGCTTCAACGAGAGCACGAGGACCTCGGGCAGTTTATACAATTGCATCGTTTTTGTCGCCTGTCGCGGCTATGAGTGGATGACAAAAGGGGTGACGGAACAACCTGACGGTGTTCTTTGCACGTGCTGCAATACCACAAATTGTCTTCGTCCAATTGCTCGGGGCTTGTAAACTATGTCCATGGTTTCAACCAACACAAGTGCAAATTGGGCGTACTACCTTTTTGAAGCATTCGTCCAACGACAACGTGTCGGATTTGACTTGCAGGGTTTTGAGCCTGCCACGTCACAAGATGAAAGTTAATATACACAAATCGATAGCAGTCTCACGAGGGATGGGAGAGGATGTAGGGTTCGGTGACGTGGTACAAATCACGCAAGTCGCCGTCCCAATCGATGCCCAAATGCGCCGAGTCGTTCTACATCACACAACCATCAATCGAATTTTCAAATGACTCGAACCAAGAAGAGCGTGGCCATGACGGGGGCACTGCCTGCGTAGCCTTCGAATTCACTCAGCGCGTGCGGGTTCAAGTTGATGCCATCTTGGTTGGTGACATAAATCTACGTCATCATCGACTGAGTATCCCAAATCGATAGTAAAAAATCTACGTGTTTGGCCAGCATCGACCGCACGCCCTTGTTGTCAATGCGTTCTTTTCGCTCGGCCACGGTCCACCCAAACATCGGCACAAGCTGGAGCACCATTTCCCCCAGGAATCTAGAGCAGAAGATTCAACGAATGTTCGTTTCGCAAGATGCTACATACTGGTCAAAGGTCGTGGTTCGATCCAACGACGTAATGAGCGGATCGCCAAACAATTGCGGTTCCCGGTTCTTCTCGTAACTAGACAAAAGATGAGACAGCATATCAGAATCAGATCGGGGTCGTACAAACGATGGTAGCAAAACAAGATACAGTTGGCCGTTTTGGGCGGCTGGGGGTACACAACGAGACGGTCGTCGGATCGGACACGCATCATGCGCTCCAAATCTGGGAGGACGCGGTAGACCATGTGGTTGAAGACGTCGCAGATGACCATGTTTGTGTATTGGCAGCCTGCTTCGGCCAACGCCATCTACGTACATGGACATCGCATGATCAACAACAAAAACAAAATGTTGCGACGTACCTTGATGGATTTGACATTGCCTCGTTTGTGGATTTGGAGGCCATACTTTACCGGTCGGACGTTCGCCTCGTCGGCGAGGACCGTCGCACGCGTCAAGCGGGGCATCACAATCACCTACACTTTCACATCAGCTACCACTGGCAACACAAAAAAATGTTGCCCAACCTCGATTGGCCGTGTCACAGCATGCGGAAGCTCCAACTGGACGCAATTGAACGGGTCAAACGTGATCGAAATCTTGTTGCACGTGGGACAGACGACTTTGCTCTTGAATTGGCCGTGCAGCTGGTCGACAAAGATCGATTCGTTCCGGAGGCAATGGTTGGCCCACGCTTGCGCGGCCACGACCGCATCCGGCTGCGACCCATTCGAGTCTTGCGCTTCAATGTACGGTTTCTTTTGGATCCGGTTGACGTCTTCGTGGAGTCCATCGAGGAGGTAGGCGAGGAGTTCTTGGGCGTCGTGTTGCTGGTAGCCTGAAAACTGCGGCGCGTACGTGCCGATCGCGCGCTTGAGCAAGCCGGGCGAGGCGCTCGACGATGTGCCAAACCAGAGTTCCTATCCACGACACTCAGACTCAGAATCAGACTCATATACGAACCTTGAGCAGCAGCGCGTACTGCGTCGCGAGCTTGCCGCCCGTGCCCAGCACGTTGTCCGTGTTCAAGTCGTCGTGGTACGCGTTGTTGAGAAAGTGCGTCGTCAAGCTCGTCGTGTGGCTCAGGCACTGCAGCGCTGCGTTCATAAAGCACGTGTTGCCGAGGTTCTTGAGTCCCGCGAGGCCCTGGCGGCCGTGAATGTCGATGGTCGCGACGGCGCCGGCGTTGGCTTTGATGCGCGTGCAGTGCAGTTTGTGGTACTTCCAATGGGCAACTTGGCATGTCTTGGAGCAGTAGATGCAGTGCTTGCAGTGGCCGCATCGGTTGGTACTCGGTCGATGACACACCTGCGTCATGTCCATCACGCACGCGGGCCCCACGGAGTGGAACCTACCATGCACAGCATGGGCTTGGTGACGGTGACGACGTCACGGACGGTCGTGGCGGGTGTCGGAGATGACGCTGGCGACGCGTCCGACGAAACGTCGTCCATCTCGACGTCGTCCACGCCCGGGTACAACTCGACGCGCGTCAAAAACTGCGGCGTGTTGGGCGCGCCGACGCCGACAACATAGCGGCAAATCGCGGGGCCGCCGCCGTACCTACACAGACGCATTGAGGATTCACAGTGGTGGGGGGTGCGACGTACCAGACAACGACAGCGTCCCACACTTCGCTGGGAATCAAGATGAAGTGCACGTGTTCGATCAACTGCGGCCGCAGCATGCGCACGCCTTCCGCTGTGAGAAGAGGATGAGAGAGAGGGGAGTCCAAGCGACGAACCATCGACGTGTTCGAGGATGGGGTCCAGCAACCCCGTGTTGTCGATCTTTGGCGGCGACGACGAGATGGCGCTGTGGTCCGCCGCGGCGTTGTCGTCGTCGTCGTCTGAGTCGTATGAGAGAGGGAGGAAAGAGCGATGGCGTACCGTGAAAATGGACGTGGTTGCACCAGCTTTCCCACCATTTAAAGTTGACAACAAAGTATCGCTCGCCGACAGTCATGCCCTGTGGGGATGATATCGAATGCGATCGACACGTCGATCTCGGCGACGTACATGCGTCTTGGATTGCGACAGGAGACGCTGGATGATGACCTTCTGCGACGCGGGAGATGGGACGACCGGTAGACGTGCGAGTGGAATGTGACCTGCATGCACCTCTTCCTTCTTTGCAATCGGGTACGTCGGCAGTGGCGCGGCACACTCGTCGACCCCGACGTCGTCCTCCTCCCCAACGTCCGTCACCTTCTTCTTGGCCTTCTTGCGGTTCTTTTTCTTCTGACCCTTGGACAACGTGGAATTGCTCACGACGAATTCGTCCTCCATATTCGCCTGCAGACGTCACACCTCAAGACGACCTTTGCGTACCTCCATCGACACCTTGCGCTTCCAGCCGAGAATCCCTTTGGCCTCGCGAGAGCGATTATCCGGATATTCCACACAATGACCTATAAGCCGATAATGCGTTTTTACCCCAAAACGAACACGTTTTATTCCGAAGTGACGTATTTCTCATATAACGTGTTGATACGTTTTAAATCCAAATTATCCGGACGTCGAATGTTGAATCCTGCTTCGACCCCACATCAACAACAGCGCCGCCGGTCACCGCGCCGGACCCATAATCCTGAGGACAAAGTTGACATATCTATTGGCTAGTATGAAGGTTTTAATGTTGGATCTTCCACAGAGACTCCATCTATGCTGACGTCCCGTTCTTATCCGAGTAGAGATGGACCTCGTCTTGGAGCTCGTCCACATTGTCTAGTAAGGCTTGAGTCGTCCTGTGCAATGGAATGCAAGGTCTAGCAAGGCTTGCATTTCATACTCTTCCACACATGCGTGCCAGCATGGACACGCCAGGGTCGCATCCTTTAGTGATCCCTCCTGGACCCAAATCATCGGTGGGCCGTTACGTGAAACGTCCGCCGACACCCGCGCACGGCAATCATGGCCTCGTCGTCGCCGTACCAGATTTCACTCGAACCTGACAAAGATGGGTCTAACTATGCCTTCCTCGCCCCGACCACATCCATGCCGTTCCTAGACTACGACACCCTCATGCAGCAGCAGGAGCCACCGTCGCCAGATCCACTCGCATCCGACGACGACGGCAGCGCCGTCAGCGCCGTTACGGTCGACATTTCGACCATGTCGGGCATGGACCAAGGTCTCTTTCGCACCTTTGACGCGTGTGGTGATGCGGCGCTGTCATCCGAATCGCCCACGATCGACGGCCTGACAAGTCAACTGCCCACGCTCGACGACGACGCCGACAACGCTGGCCTGAACCTCTCGGCCGTGGACAGCGCCATCGACGCCATCATGGACATGCAGGGGGTTGTTGACGTCAACAATCCCGTGTATGCGCACCAAGCCTACGCAATCACATCGTCGACGCACTCACTCCGTCTCGACGCACTCGGCTTCGCGCCGACGCCACGCGACGACGACTGCATTCCTGAATACGGCGAAAGCATCGACGCGTGGTACAACACTGGACACCATATCGACAGCGCCAACAACGAGTGGTATACTGACTACCACGTGAACAGCGTACAAAGTACCTCGAATGAGACTTACGACGCGCCAGCGATGGATTACGTTGTCGATGTGGCCACATACGACAAAGAAGGCAACGTCGATGAGTGGTCGACACCTCTCGAGCATGTCAGCGTCACAGAAGTCGGCGGTGGTGAGACTGTGTCATCACCATCAACGAATGGCGGCAAGATGGACAGCGTCATCACCACACATTTGGGAGAGGACAAGTTACAACCCGACGACGCCGTGCTTGATTCAATGGTGGTGGCCGACAACGTCATCCCATCTCTCGCCAATAATGGCCACCAACTCCACGCGGGAATGCACGCAGTCAACGTAATCACCGACAGCGCAAGTAGCCAGCCGCCATGTTTACACCGGCGTCATACGAGCCACGACGTGGAGGCAACGCTGGCTCTCTTGATGGCCCACGTGCATGTGCGTCACCTCGCCTTGCGAAGTGGTGACACGCCGCGGTCACCCATGTCGATCGTCGTCGAGTGGGAGTTTGCGCTGTCGGACGTCCACGTGCCTCGGTTCCAATACGACGTCACGGTCCAAGTTGGCGTCGATGACGTCGTCACGACCGTCTTGGACTCCGTCCCGCTCGACCAACTCGTCCTCCCCGTACGTCGATTTCAATCCCCCGACATAACAATCCCACAACACGTGTGTCCAGGCCACGACAGCCGTCCATTTGCCGACGCCCCCTGCGTGGTTTCGTCTGGGCCTCTCGTCGACCAGCCACGAATTGGACACGTACTTTGCAGCGTGGGCATCCGTGGACGCTCCATCAACTGGCATCCAACCCACCTTTACCAGCCACGCCGCTAGTGACTTGGCGATGCAGTGGGCGTGGCCATCCGCGTTGACCAAGGCGAGTTTTATAGTTGATGTGCGCCGCCACCAGCCTCCACCGTCCACCATGACTGACGGAGGAGAGATGATGGATGCAGACGAGTGCTGGCACCGTGTGTTTGATGGCCGTGGCTTGTGTGGCCCCGTGTCGGTGACGCTGCCAGATGTGCCTTCGAATGTCCAAGTGCAAGTGCGACTCACGCTCGTCTCAATCGAGCGACATGATGCTGTCAATGTTTGTGGGATGCTTTGGCTCGCGCCAGATGACGCGTCGTCTTCACACTCGGCTCTATGGTCGGCAACCTACGTGGCCGTGACAGCGCCAAGCCCGTTGGTTGTCGGGGGGTTTGCTGGATCGTGGTGGCTCGACCCATCGCCCTTGCCTCGGTGTATCAGCCACAACAATGACGTTGTCGACGGCCCCTCCTTGGCGATCGACACGGCCATCGTTGGGACCGACCAGGTGACGCAGCAGACGTGGCACCAACCGCTCCCTCGGTCGTCTCTCAAATTAGGCGTCGTCGCGCTCGCACACGTCCGTCCAGGCCATGTCTACACGATCCATCTCGAACGAACGTACGACCACGGCATTGCCACGTCATTGTCCGTCGTTGTCGACGTCAGCGCACATTCCCACCGCGTTCAATGGACCTGCGTCGACGCGACGCCATTGCTCACGTGGGCCCCCGTCCCTATGTGGCTCACGAACCACATTGACCTTTGCCTCGAACGGTACGCGCCTGAGACAGACGACTGGCTGCGCGTGTCCGACGCGACTGCGGGGGCCGTCCACGCCGCCGCCCTTGTCGATATGGTGGGCGGCAGTCTGACGGACATGGCCTTCCGGCTGGCTGCCTATGCAACCGACCGGCTGATGGACGCCAGTACGACGGCCGTTGTGGTCACACAGCCACTGGTCACGTCGGTGGCCGCACGTGGCCTCGGCCAGCGCACTTCCATCACGTGGAGAGGTGCCCGGCTGGCGTCGTACCTGAATGTGCGCGTCGCGCGCTATTGCGTCTGCGTCGACGACCGCGAGCAGGTCGTGGAGCCCAACATGCAAAGCAACGACACTTATACGCTCGATTGGACGTTTGACGAACGGACGACCGCCGTCCACACGGTCGCGATCGACGCCGTGCTCGAGTCGGCCGCCAAAAATGACTTGCTCGTGACGTTGTCGGCGCCGCCACCGCCTGTGACATACCTCGCCGGGTGGCCGGCGATCGAGTTGAAGTTGGGGGTCGTGACACACGACGCCGCGACGTGCGAGCTGCACGTACCGCAGTGGTCGCGTGTGATGACGTCAACAATCCAATGCCAAGTTGAAGTTTGGGTCCACGGCGCCTGGGTGTTGCAGTGGTACAAGCAATTGCGTGGGAAGGATGACGACGACTACCCAAAGGATGTCGATCATGCCGCCCAATCGCATCGCGTGGCGATGACAAACTTGCCGTGTCACACGGTACGCGTCTGTCGATCGATGTGGTGGCATACACGATTGCAATGTCGACGTAGGTCGTCCCCGTGCGCGTGCTTTGTCGCGTGCAGTCGACCCATCCATGGGAAACAGTGTCGTCGTTGCAGTGCGTCACAGGTACTTGTGGCCATGTACTCAACTGGCTCTCTCAACGGATGGCTGTAGCGTGCGGGGGATTGGCCATCACGACCGACGACGTCGGGGCGCTGCATTTTGAGTGGACAGAACTTGCTGGCACGGACACCACAACGTTCATTGGGGCCATTGCCTACGCCATCCAGTGCTTCAACGCAACGACGAATGGCTTTGACACCATGTCACAGCTGACGTTATTAATGGCAACTCATCGAGGCGGAGTAGGTACACGGCAACGCAGGCGCCGTTCATGTCCCCGCCACTCGAGGACAGGCCACTGCATCTGCTCACGTTTCGAATTCAAACCCACGTCGAGTGTCAAATCCCGCTGGACGGGGTGCCCCAAATTGCCCTCACCAGTACCCATGACGTAATCAACATGTCATGCTCACTTGTCCCAGACCCCGCGGCCCCCGACACCCACGACATCCAAGCCCGCTACGTTGTGCTGCACTACAAACCCCTCCATCGAGCAAGCCTCCCGTCCGTCGAGCGGCGACGTTCTCTGGAATCGGGCAACATCGTCATGTCTGCCGAGACGACGGCGGTTACGACCAAGGACCACCATCTGGGACCGACCACGTCCGTTTTGGACCACGTCATCACGGCCGACTTTAAAGTACTGGGCGTCTGCAAACTGCGCCCCCTTTGCCCCCACACGGCGTACGCAACCCGCCTCGTCTGCACGTACCACCATCCCAATGGCTGCACGTTGCGTGCAACGAGCCCGTGGGTCTACTTTATCACGGCCATCGCAGCGCCCGACCCGCCGTCGTCGCTCGTCGTGCACGAACAGCTCGTGCCCTACGTGCCATCCATCCCACATGGGCACTTGCACGTGCAGTGGTCCGAATCCGACGACAATGGCGCCCCGGTTCGCGGCTACGCGCTCGAAATGCGGTGGGCCACGCCTTGCCAAGACGACGAGACCGCGTGGCACGGTGTGTACGTGGGGCCGGCACTGTCGTTTCGGCCAACGGCGGCCCAATTGCAAACAATGCGAAGACCACTGCAAACGGTCGTCACATTTCGCGTCCAAGCAGCCAACGAGCTCGGGTGGAGCGAATTTGTGCTAAGGTGAGACCCTTGTCTGCAATAGCCTTTGCTACAACGAACGTCGCAGCGAGGCGCGAGCCTGCGTTGGCGTTGTCGACCCCCCATCGAGCCAGCAACTACGACGGCGGCCCGAGGCGCAGCAACAATTGTTGCCACCCCTGACACACAAACAACAGAAACGGCAACCGAAACCGATGCCACTCGTCCACATCCAACATGGCCTCTCGCCGTGCCAGCAGTACATGGCGGCCCGCGACTTTCCGTACCCACCCTCTCTGTACCAAGCGGAGCGGCGGCAATGGTATATGGAGTACAAGTCGCCAGCAAAGACAACGTCGGCGACGGCGCAAGCATGTGCCCTGTACCAGAGTACAAAGAAGACGAGGAAGAACCGCGTCAAGGAAAGCCAAAGCAGTTTGTAACATGAGACGACAGTGACATTTAAAGTGCTTGGTGAAAGGATCGCGGTGGATGGTGTCGATGAAGCAAGCGATGTGGTGGATCGAGCAGCGTGGGAAACCTCGATTCAACAGGACGGGCCACTGCAGCGTTGCTGTGGAAACCAATGAGATGACCTTTCTCGCGAAGCAGACGCGCGTCGTGTTCGAAGCGCTGACCATGATATCGAACATACACGACGACGGCTATGCCACACACGACACCGCACGCGGCACCGACTGAGACACACATGCGTGAACTGCGAGACCAAGAGCGTGGACGTACCAATGGCAGGAGATGTGTCGGCTCCCTGCTCAAGCGAAGCGGATGCAAGGGTGTTGGAGGTGAGAATCGCTCCCAGGAGGAGGACGAGAAGCATGCGACAGCGGCGGTGTTGCTCGTCGCGCTTGGTGATCCGACTTGCCGGTGCGGGAGTGATGAAAAGTTGAAACACCATGGCGCGCGATTCTGGTAAGTATCAGTTCAAATTAAAAAATGGACTCTTCAAAGCCCAATAGTACACACAAGTGATGTAGTTTGAATCTGTTTTAAATCATTGTTTCAAACCCAAAATGGGTTGGAAACCCCAAGAAAGTGTCAAAAAGCAAACGTGTTGGATACAAAAACAAATCAACTTATTGGGCGAGGCCTTGCGCGCGGAGCTGGCGGGCAAACTGCGCCAACGCGACCGCCATGCGGCGACCGGCAAGCACCATGCGAGGTTCGATAGTCGCGACGACCTTGGCCTGGTACTCGGCCGACGGACACGCGATCTTGTCTTTCTTGTCGCCCAACCACGTGTAGTCCAAACCGATGTAGACAACGGTGCGCGAGACGTCGTAGGATTCCGTAAAGACCTTTTCGATCGCCTTGTCCTTCGTGATGGCCGCGGCAAAGTCCGAGTACTTGGTCAAGCTCGCGTACTGGGCAAAGTTGAGCTTGTCTTCGTCCTTGCCGTAGAGCGAGAGCAGCTTGGTCGCGTTGGCGGCCAAGGCCACACGGGCGGGCGAGCCCGGGACCGAGTCGGGGTACCAGTTGTTGGTGTACGCGCCGGCGGCGCTGTCCCACATCGCATGCAGGTTGGTCGAGACGCACGGCGCGAGGAACGCGTGGAAGTTGCCGCCGGCGTCGCCGCCGGGGAACTTTTCCGAAATGCCGGCGGTCGCATGGAGAGGTTGATGGATATCGCCAAACACGTGGAGGAAGAAGCGGAGGACCCAGTTGGCCGACCACTTGGAATGGGTCTTTGCCATCGTCTTGAAGATTTCACGGAGCGTGTTCAAGCCGCGGCCATCGATCGACGCTTGGATGAGCTTGTCCAAGTCCTTGGACGTGAGGCCGTTCCAGTCGGTGCCGTTGACATTCATGGGCAAATCAATGTAATGCCAGTCGTCCGTGTACTTGACTGAGGGCTTCTTGGCCGATGGGCAGTACGTGGCCGAGACCGAATCGCACTTGATCAAATCAGCCCAAATCGTCGCGGTCGTGACTTCGGCCGTGTTGGGGTACGCCTCTTCCCAGTCTTGCAAGAGCGAGTTGATGGTCGCGAGGTCCTTGGGGTCAAGCAATTGGGAGGCAATTTCACCGACCATTTGATGGCCATTGTCCCAAAATGCTTGGACAGACGAGGTCGCAGCAGCAGCCAAGACGACCGCAGAA
>VJMH01006398.1:0-27102 GCA_009835185.1 Aphanomyces stellatus | reverse complement strand
GGTGTCGACTGTACGTCATTCCCTCCCCCTCGTCGCTGATCTCACCTCACGCTTGCAGTCACAAAGTCCAACGAATGGACGGGAAAGCACTCGTTCCAAGGCCGGTGCTTGCACGACGTGAGCTCGCCCCAACTCAACCCGTACGAAGACGTGATTGACATTGTCGGTCGCACCCTTCGTGATTTCGACGACGACAACATCATCCCTTGCTATGGCTTTGGCGACGCGACGACCGGCGACCACTCGGTCTTTACCTTTGTCCCACCATCAGAGCGCCAATTGCCTGGCTATTCCTTGGAAGGCATCCGCGCGCGGTACCGCGACATTGCACCGAACGTAGTCATGGCAGGTCCGACGTCGTTTGCGCCCATCATCCGCCAAGCAGTCGAAGTCGTCAAGGAAAACCACAACGCATATCACATCCTCGTCGTGATCGCCGATGGCCAAGTGACACGGTCGGTCGACGTTGAGCCAGGTCAGTTTAGCCCCCAAGAACGAGCGACGATGGACGCCTTGGTCTTTGCGAGTCAGTATCCGCTCAGCATTATCGTCGTCGGCGTCGGCGATGGGCCATGGGACCTCATGCACAACTTTGACGACAATTTGCCCCAGCGCACGTTTGACAATTTTCAATTTGTCGAATTCAACCGCGTCGTCCAAGGTAGAACGGCAAGGGTTGGAATGCATCTCACACGGGGGTGGAATGACTAGGTATTGCCAACCCCACCCAACGCGAGATTCGGTTTGCCTTGACAGCGCTCATGGAAATCCCCGACCAGTTTGTAACGGTCCGAAGACTCAACCTTGGTCGCCGCCACCAACCACCCAGCTCTGTCTCCCCTCCCCAAGTTCTCCCCCCACCGGAACCTCTCTCTGGCTTTGTTCCCATCTATGCGGCCCCGCCATTGGCAACACCAGTCAGTGTCCTGTCGTACGCCACCCCCGCCTTGCCATATCCTACCCCGTCCTCCCAACACTATCCCCTCAAGAGTGTATCACCCCCGTATGCCTCGCCCCCCACCAATGGCTTCGCGGTGTGTTTCGTTCCCCTTGTTCCTCTGTCATGTCATCATGTAGCCCCCCCAGCACTACTCCGTCAAAAGTGTATTGCCCCCGTATGCCTCGCCCCCCACGCGTGACCTGCCCGTCGCCGCGGTGCGTTGGATTCGCTGTGATTCGTTATCCACTCAATACAACCACTTAGCCTGCTCCAACAAACGTGTCCCTCAAGAGTGTGCCATCTACAACTCCCCCACCAAGAAGCCCCCCCGCGCCTGTCGCCGAGGTAGTTGTTCAGATCATGACGTGGCATCACGTGGAAGTCAGGTGCTCGTGTCGTGTCCTGTGTGCCACAAAGACAATCCAACGACAGCCACCCGATGCCACGTCTGCGACTCGCCACTCACCACGACGACGACTAGTCCACTCGACCAAGACCGACTCGTTCACGTGGTGCGCGAAATGCACGAAGCCCAGCTCTGCCCTATTTGCGAAGACCAAAAGAAGGACGTTGTGTTTCAATGTGGCCATGAGACGTGCACGTCCTGCGGGGATCAATTGAGCCTCTGTCCCATCTGCCGCGTTGCCATCACCCAGCGCATCCGCCGCTTCGTCTAATTGTCGAGAGTTTAATGGCACCAATCGGGTGTGCGTCGCTTGACACGTTCGCTTGTTTAGTAGCGTCAAAGGGGGGCCTATGTTAGGCGCGGATTTCGAGCATGGCATCCACAGGCACGTTGTCTGTTTGCACAATCCCAGCATTATTTCCCAGCATGCCCGTCCACACGTTTTGGCTGTGGGTGCGACTCTGTTGTCTCCGACACAAAGACAGATGGTCGGTACCAGAACTTTACTCATGTCGCCTCCACCAAGTCGCAGCATCTTGGATGGCCTATGGTCCATTCCTGGCTTGTGCCCCACTCAAACTCGACCAAGAATCTTCATTCCGTGTCCAAAGGGCTTGTCTTCTCTTCATCTCGACTGCCTGTGACGAATTTGATGATTGCCCGTTCTTCAACTTTGTGGTATGACTGGCGCGCCCAACTGCATCTCACCGTGGCCAATCACAGGCCGCCAGTCCGTTTCACCTGTCGTCAAAAACCTCTTTGACATTTAACGTCTTTAATTTTACGTGTTTAACGACTATCAGCACGACCTTGCAACCAGGGCCACACCAATCCTTGATAAGCTGTCCCCTCGTGCGTCTAATCCATGCCACGAAGAGATTAACGCCCCTCATGTGATGATATCACCAATGCTGGCTTGGGACTTCACGCCCAGCCAACGTGGCTAAGCCGTGGTCAGTGGGGCAACCTCCACTTCAACCAGCAACTCACGAACCACCCCTTTGGGCGTGAACCTTTTAACGTATAAAACGCATTTCCAGTCCACCAAGGATATCCCCCTTGAACGACCTCGTTGTGAGCCGGATCCCCGTTTCACATTTGCATCTTCGTTTCGTCGCAAGCAGCAATGATGCAGCGCCTCACCCGCACGCCGTCGTCCGTCCTCCAAAAGACCTCCCGCGGCATCTGGTCCAACTCGCTCCGCTTCTTCAGTGGCGGCGACGACGATGCCTCGTACCGCCGCCGTCCCGTCACCTTTGAAGACATCTCCACAGCGACCTACCGCGTCCGTGAAGGTCCGTCCGTTTCCCTCCATCGTCGACATCTTATATATACATGCTGTGTAGGGATCCACCACACGTCGTGCAACTACTCGGCGTTCTTGTCCAAGAGCATTGGCTACGAAATTTTTCTCAAGAAGGATTACCGCCAAATGACGGGGAGGTAGATCAGATTTGCATGTCAAGCGGTCATCTTTTAAACTCTCTCTAGCTTCAAGGAACGTGGGGCCCGCAATGCGTTGATGTTGCTCACAAACGAACAAAAGCAACGCGGTGTCATTGCTGCGTCGGCTGGTACATCATCGCCGATCATGTTCGTTCTCTCGTCAACCTCGTCATGCAGGCAACCATGCCCTCGCCTTGGCGTACCATGGCAAGATGCTTGGCATCCCAGTCACGTGCATCATGCCGACCATTGCGCCGCTGGCCAAGGTCAAGGGCTGCCAAGAACTCGGCGCGCGCGTGATCTTGCATGGCGCCCACATCCTCGAAGCCAAGTTGAAGGCCGATGAATTCGTTGAAGCCGAGGTGAATAAATCTCACACGACTCATGCTGACATCTCTCTTGTAGGACTTGGTCTACATCAACGGATTTGACCACCCCAACATCATTGCGGGCGCTGGGACCATGGGCATTGAAATCCTCAACCAAGTGCCCAAGGCCGATGCGATCATCGTGCCTGTCGGCGGCGGGGGACTCATTGCTGGCATTGCGCTCGCGGTTAAGACGCTCAACCCTGCGATCCAAGTCATTGTACGTCTTGATCACGTCATCTCTCGTGATCATGTCACCATCTCCC
This sequence comes from Aphanomyces stellatus, assembly GCA_009835185.1. Classification (NCBI taxonomy): domain Eukaryota; phylum Oomycota; class Saprolegniomycetes; order Saprolegniales; family Verrucalvaceae; genus Aphanomyces; species Aphanomyces stellatus. The sequence goes on along the minus strand of VJMH01006398.1, from coordinate 23,676 downwards.
AGGGTGTCGAGCCTGAAAACTGTGCGAGCTTCACGGCGGCCCTCGCGGCCGGGCGCCCCGTCGACACGCCAACCAAACCCACCTTGGCCGATGGTTTGGCCGTGCCCAAGGTCGGCGACAACGCGTTTGAAATCGCCGCGCCGTTGATCGACCGCATGGTCACAGTCTCGGAAAAGTCGATCGCGCTGGCTGTCTTGCGTCTCTGCGAGCTGGAAAAGGTCGTCGTCGAAGGCGGGGGCGCGGCGTCGCTGGCCGCGCTCCTTGACGACAAGTTGCCCGACCTCAAGGTCTCGTCTCAGACGTGGACATGTCATACTGACATTCCTCCTACTTTCTAGGGCAAGCGCATCGTGCTGCCATTGTGTGGCGGCAACATCGACACAAGTGTCTTGGGCCGTGTCATCGAACGCGGCATGGCCGCCGACGGCCGCCTCGTCCGCTTCGTCGCGACTGTTCCCGATCGACCGGGTGGAGTCGCTGGCCTTGCCACGATGCTCAGCGAAGTGGGCGTGAGTGTCAAGGACATTTACCACGAGCGAGCGTGGCTGCACTCGAGTGTCTCGATGGTCCAAGTCAAGTGCGTCGTCGAAACCTCGAGCTACGAACATGGCATGGAACTCAAGCAACGCCTCATCCAAGCGGGCTACAACATCTTGTGGGGCAACGAAGCCACACGCATGGGCGAATAAGTGCAGAATGGAATCGATCCTGGGATTCTCCAACGCATGGTGCGGTGGAGAGATGTGATTGGCTGTTGGTTAAAACGACCGTCGCTCCGACGCTGCCACGTCAGAGGGGGCGTGCTGCCACCAACACAGCAACGGTTGGCGTCGTGGCGGGACACTCGCGACGCAATTGAGTACGTGCTCGCATACAACGATCAAGGATGACAATTTTCTTTTGTGTTGGTGGCGGCAGTGGTTGTTGCTGGGTTGAACACGTTTTTACATCCTGCGACAGGAAAGGGCAAATTCAAGAGTGATGGTCGACTTCGAAAAACGAACGATCTTTCTCGCGACGAATCTGAGCACCGTGTTTGTTGCATTTCCCTTTTCGAGCGCTTCCGACAATGACTGTGCGCATGATGGAAGCGATGCTGCATCCCCATGCGGGTCTTCTGCTCACCTACGACACGACGACAACGCACCCTTCGTCGTGTGGGAATGCACTTGAGCTCGACGTCGACGACGAGATTGTCGTGTCGGCGATAGACATTGCGATCGACATTGCCGGTCCTGCCCACAACGACGTCAAAGTCACTTTACCCCTTGATGATGATGCGATTGAGGACGTTGGGAGACGACCGACGTGCAGCATCTGCCTGGACTCGGTGCCACCAAATGCAAGTACGCAGCCGGCCGAAATGAACGAAGTGGCAGCGGTGACATTGACGTGCTCGCACGTTTACTGTAAAGGTACGAGACGACTGCTGGCAAAAGGACGTCAAATTGCCGTGGATGACAACGATGTTGTGATAGAGTGCATCCAAACATACGTGACCAAGAAGGTTGAAGGTCGAGAAGTTGAACCGAGTAAGCAAGCCTTTCTCAAGCACTCGCTTGACGTGGGCAAATGTGATAGGTCAACTTAAGTGCCCGACTTTGCACTGCCATCGATCGTTGGATTTGGTAGACATGCTCCAAACAATGACTGAGGCGACGTTTCTCAAGTACATGCGGTTCAAGCGCATGAACGAAGTATGGTGGTATATCCTCGCCTTGTTTGCTCACGGAGCTCTAGTTTGAAAAGCTTCCCCACGGTCGATGGTGCCCCAATCCCCAGTGCGAACACATGGTCGACTGCGACCCAGCCAAAGCGACGTTTCAATGCACTGACTGCAAGACCAAAGGCTGCTACAAGTGCGGCAATGCCAGCCATCCATTTCGAACGTGCCATCAAGTACTTACTGGCTACCCTCATGTGATGCTCATTATGATATATCGCCTAGGCCATGGATCGCCAATACCGAGAATGGGAAGCAGCGCAAAAAGCCAACGCGAGCCCGATCAAGCCATGTCCGACATGCCAATACCGGATTTGGAAATTGGATGGCTGCAACCACATGACGTGCGTCAAATGCCGCCACGAATGGTGCTGGGTCTGCCAGCTGCCCTGGTCTCGCCACAACCGCGAACTTTGTCGGGTCTTTGAAATCCTCAGTTCCAAGTACTGGGGGCCGTGGTTCCCCATCCGCTTTGTCACGAAAACCATTGCGATTCCTGTCGCGTTGGCGTTGGGCCTCGTCGGCGGCGGGCTTTTGGTCGTGGGGGGCGTTGGCTACGGCCTCTTTTATTACCTCCCTCGCCTCGTGCGAAACAAGATTCAGCGGTGGCAGCGCCAGCGTCATCGCAAGACCATTGCGCCCCTCACGGCGTTTGCATCGCAGATCCAACAAGGCGTGCACGTCTATTTTCAAACGCCAGAGGCCATGACGGACGTGCTGCCGACGCTCGCGCGTGGAGGTGGTCGATGGCGGCCGCGAACCCAGCAGTACGTTCAGTACGTGACGTCATCGGGTGACCGACGGTCGTTGGCGTCGTCGAGTGGGGACTTTGTCGCGTATTTGAGTTCCCGCGAGAGCCGGCGCGTGACGGACACGCCAAACTACTTTACGCTGATCGTGCTGCATGGCACCGCGGAGCTCCCGCCCGAGGCGGTTGTGGACGGTCTGATTCAGAACCACGTGGTACGACATCTGAGTCTGAGTCGTGCATCTGATTATTCGGGATTCGGACGACAGGGCCAAGTGATGTTGGTTGTGGATGCAATCAGCGCCAACACGCTCTCGCCTGCCCAAGCCCAAGCGCTCCGACTTTTGCAAGCCCGACGCACCAATGCACGAGTCCTCTGCGTCCCCAACATCGAAGCCAACGGCGCGCTGAATGCAGACTATCTCGAAACCATCTACACATCGCTTTTTCATGAATTTGGTGAAACGCGCCGCCGATCGTAGAACGAATCGCGTGGCCACATTGCATCCTTCGACATTTTTGTACTCTAATATCATTTTATGACTTCCTTCTCCCGGCAATGGCAATGAAGTCGTAACCGAGGCGGTCGTTGGCTCGTTCGTCGTTTCGACATTTTTGCTCGTGTCAATACCGAGGCGTCTTCCCATGTTCATCTACAGCTTGCTCTGTGGAATGAATCCCCACTGCAGACTGTCTTGGACGGTGTCGGCCAACGAAATCTCGACCGGGCGGTAGGTCATGTGCAGCGTTTCGATCGATTTGGTGTTGCTGAATGCATATTTGCCGTGACCAATGTTAGCTTGGAGGTACTGCCGTGGCCCTTGGGGCTTGAAGTGGGCCAAGACACTGACGGCCCAATTCGGGGCCGACAGACTCGGGAGGGCCTTGGCCGCATTTGGGTATCGCCGTCGGTAAAAGCGGACGACTTGGTCCATGTCCCAGACATCGGCCACCAAAATGTGTCGACCGTGGACGCTCGTGTCGACGAGGGCGCGGACGTGGGCTGTTGCGACGTCCCGGACGTCCACGAGACCGTACGAGATTTGAACGAGCGCCGGCACATTGCCGCGGAGCGGATCGATGACGTGGCGCACGGATTCGTTCAGTGTGTTGGTCATGGATGGCCCGATGACCATGGCTGGGTTGAGCACAACGAGCCGCGTCGGCTGCGGCGCCGCGCGCACGAGCTCCCATGCCTTGGTTTCAGCGCGCACTTTTGAGTAGTAGTACGGCAGCCGCGTGAGGCTGGACCGCGTGTTCCAATCGGCTTCCGTAAAGACCTTGCCATGCTCGGGTGCATCGGCAATTGCTGCGATCGAGCTCGTCACGAGGATGTGCTCGATTTTGGCGGCAATAGCCGCACGCAGCACGTGTTCAGTGCCGCGTTCGGCTGGTTCAACCAAGTCGCGCAGCGGATCGTTCACGGTGAGGACGTACGGGCTGGCAATATGCAAGACAGCGGCACAGCCGTCGACAGCAGCTGGCCAGCAAGCCGCATCCAACAAGTCCGCTTCGACAAGCTCAAGCCGCGACGACGCGCCGGGCATGTTCAGGAGGTGCACGAACTTGGGCCGCGCGTGGAGGCTCCGCACGGTCCCGCGCACCTGCAGGTCGGTGGTCCGAAGCAGCTCGAGGATGACATGCGAAGCGACAAAACCACATGCGCCCGTGACCAAAACTGTCGTCGATGGCGGTGGCACGATGGTGGCCCGGTCGGATGAAGGCATCGGCATTCTCTCTGCCATGAGAACGATGTGAATTGAGAAGGGTGAATGCACTTACAAGATTACAACCAATCGGACCAATCGTAGACAAGGATGAAACATACCTGTGAAATATTATATTCAAAACTCCAGAATTGGATACAAAGCTCACAAATCCGGCCACGTAGTCAAGAAAAGGCCTTGTGTGCCAGATTAAATTCTCGATCATACCCATTGAAACTTAACAAAACTGGCCCAGCGCACTACATTTCGTGAACCAGGCCAACCAGGCGACCATATCCATGTCGGAATAATCTAGACGGCATTATATTTTGGCTCGAAAGCGCGGCCCGCGGCTGTTGGAGTGCACTTGGATGTGAGCCCGTGTGACAGTGTGAACGTCGACTTCCTAGAATTTATGTCAAACATTCACGATGCTTGACTTGCATCGTTGGTCATTGGCAGAGCTGAGGCGGCTGCGACTCAATCTTCACGCATGTGACAAACACAGTCGAGTCCAATGTGCAAACGAACCATTGGCAGTTCCTCGATTGACTAGAAGTCTGCCTTGGTCGAGATTCCATCCCACGTGGTGGCATTACATATTAGCCACATCAGTGAACATCAGTGAGCCCTCTGGCGATAGCACTCTCAATCGTATCAACCAGCGACTCTTCCACGGGGCGGTATATCATCCTGAGCTCACGAATCGACTTGGCGTTGTCGGCGCGGAATGGAATGCCAACGTTCGATCGCAAGAACTGGCCCGTGGGTCGGTTTTCCGTAAACGAGGCCAGCCACGCGATCCAATTTGGAACCGTTCGCGTTGGAATGTGCTTGGCAGTGGGAAATTTGGCGCGAAAGAACGCGGCAAACGCTTGCATCGAACTCGTTTGGCCAACGACGAGGTACCGACCCGAGGCTGTTGGCGTTTGGAGTGCTTGGATGTGGGCCCATGCAACGTCTCGGACGTCAACAACACAGAAGGACAAGTTGACCATCATTGGCATTCGCCATTGAACATTCGAAGGGGCAAACTGACAGAAGTGTTGATCGTCTTGGACAAGAGAGGTCCAAGGACCATGCCAGGAAGGATCACGACCAATCGTGTGTCCTTGACCCCATCCATGAGCGCCCACGCCTTTTTCTCGGCGCAGACTTTGGAATACGCATACGGATTCCAGTCCACGGATGCCGTCGTGTTCCAGTCTCCTTCAGTAAAAACCTTCCCTCGAAGTGGCACGGGCGTGACTGCAAACAGAGAACTGGTCAAGACGACGTCCTTGACCGACATCTCAGCAATCGCCGCCTTCAAAACGTTGTCGGTGCCTTCCACCGCAGGCTGGACGAGGTCTGTTGTGGCATCGTGGATATCCATCGTAAACGGGCTTGCAATGTGAAAGACGGCGGCGCATCCGCGCACGGCTGGCGCCCATGATGCCGCGTCCAGCAGATCCGCTCGGACGAGTTGCAGGCGCGTGTCGGCGTGAGGCAATGTCGTCAAATGGGCAAACTTGGCCGTGTCTTGGAGGTTGCGGACCGTGCCGCGGACGGCAAAGTCGGTCTTTTCGAGCAGTTGCTGGATCGTGTGCGAGGCAATATAGCCCGTGGCCCCCGTGACAAGCACCGTTGGCATGTCCGAAAATGAAGAGTAACCGGATTGAAGAAATGGACGATGCCATCCATGCGTAGGGTCGTCAACGATCGTCTTCTTTGTGATTGTTGAACCGAGAGATGATGTGCAAGCATTTCCCTCGGCTCGGACGAGATTGTATTTCGCCGCTCTTCAACACTTCTGGTTCAGCCACCTCGTGGTATCAAATCAACTTTTTCAGCTTTTCATATGCCAAGAAGACATTATCAGCACATGCTGTCCCTGGTCGGACCAATTAATCCTAGTATTTTATACTCATTTTCTCAACGATCATCTTTTGCAGATGCATGCGCAGGGTTGTGGACAAGACATTCATTGGCAAATCCCTTGCGGCAACACGGCGACCCAGCTGTTTGGAATTGATTGGCAATGCGCGTCACTATCGAGTCCAAATAGCACCTCATGTAACGCAACGTTATTCTTCCTCCACAATTATCTTTTATGTTCAACTCGCCCGCTTTAACTCTCGAGTGTACACGTTGGTCGGATCGATGAGTCCCCACTTGACTGCATCATCGATCATATCCACAAGCGAAGCTTGGACGGGGCGATAAGTCATGCCAAGTTCGCGCGTCGACTTGGAATTGTCGGCTTCAAACGGAAAACCAACATTGGACCGCATGTACTGGCCCGTGGCGCGGCTTTCCTTGAATGAGGCCAGCCACGCGACCCAATTCGGCACGGTCCACGTTGGAATGTGTTTGGCCGTGGGGAATTTGGCGCGGAAGACGGCCGCAAACTCTTGCATCGAGCAAATTTGACCAAAGAGGAGGTACCGACCCGAAGCGGTTGCGGTTTGCAGCGCGAGGATGTGGGCCAACGCGACGTCGCGAACGTCGACGACGCACCAGGACAGGTTGACCATCGCCGGCACTTGGCCGTTGAACATGCCGATGGAGACGGCGACCGACGTGTTGATGCCTTTCGACAACGTCGGGCCGATGACAAGACCAGGGTTTAGCACGACGAGCCGCGTGTCCTGGACGCCGTCCATGAGCGCCCACGCCTTCTTCTCGGCGCAAACTTTGGAATATGGATACGGATTCCAGTCCAAGGACGACGTCGTGTTCCAGTCTGCTTCCGTAATGACATGGCCTGGAATCGGTTCCGGGGCGATCGCGGCAATCGAGCTGGTCAAGACGATGTCCGTCACGGACGATTCGGCAATCGCGGCGCGGAGGACGTTTTCCGTGCCCTGTTCCGCAGGTTCGACGAGATCCTTTTGGGCGTCTTGGATGGCCATAATGTACGGACTCGCAATGTGGAAGACGGAAACGCACCCGCGCACGGCTGGCGCCCATGATGCCGCGTCCAGCAGATCCGCTTGCACGAGTTCCAGGCGCGTGTCGGCGTGAGGCAACGCTGTCAAGTGGGCAAATTTGGCCTTGTCTTGGAGGTTGCGGACCGTGCCGCGGACGGCAAAGTCGGTCTTTTCGAGCAGTTGCTGGATCGTGTGCGAGGCAATGTAGCCCGTGGCGCCCGTGACAAGCACCGTCTTGGAAGCGGCGGCCATATTCTTGTGAATTTTCGAAATGCGAGTTCGTGGAATTGTATGGATTTGTAGAGGTTTACTCATGGCCTCGTGTTTACTACAACGCTCAAACGTGGAATGCGACGTGGGTGCTGGGTGCAGCTCGCGGGTGTCTCGAATGCCCAGCACATCATATCTAGTGCTTGACAATAATGTAATGTCGTTCCTTCGTTTTCCTGAACTAGATCGTTCGTTCGTCAACGGCCGCCAGATTTGCTGCAGGGAGTGAATGCTCATTCTTGACATCCACTTAATCACCGAAAATCACTCAAAACTAGGACCCTCTTTTAAACTGCGCCATCTTTTCGACGTGCTTGTCTATTGATGGCACGCAGTTGAATGTCTCCTTGTGCAACCTGCAAGAGGAATTGGGAAGGTTGTTCTTGCGACTCTTCCTCATTTGTCGTACAATTATTATATTTGAGAGGTTTCCCTCGACCAGATTGACACTCGGTTTTGCATTCATGCCTCCCTTGACTGTGCTTGTCACGGGCGCCTCGGGCTATATTGCCTCGCACACGATCCAGCAACTGCTCGAAAAGACCGCCTTTGCCATCCGCGGCACAGTCCGCAACCTCCAAGACACGGCCAAATTTGCCCACTTGACGGCATTGCCGCACGCCGACACGCGCCTGCAACTCGTGCAAGCGGACCTCCTGGACGCGGCATCATGGGCGCCAGCCGTCCGCGGGTGCGCCGCCGTCTTCCACATCGCCAGTCCCTTTACGCACGACCCAGTCGATGGCCTCCGGGACCTTGTGGAACCTGCCGTCCAAGGCACCGCGACGGTCCTTAACGCCGCGGTCGCCGAGCCCTCTGTCCAAACGATCGTCTTGACAAGCTCGACGTCGTCCATCACGGACGCGCCTCTCTCAGGCAAAACGTACACCGAAGACGACTGGAACACAACGTCGAGTCTCACGTGGAACGTCTACAACTACTCGAAAGTGTGCGCCGAGAAAAAAGCGTGGGAAATCATCAACGCGCTCCCGAAAGACGTCAAGACGACCAAGCGCTTTGTCGTGCTCAACCCCATTCTCGTGCTCGGGCCATCTCTCTCGAATGTTGTGAGCGAGTCCGTCGCGGCCGTGCTCGATCCATTTAATGGCAACATGCCCATGCTCGCCGACATGCCGCTGCCGTTTGTGGACGTCCGAGATGTCGCCCGTGCGCACATCTTGGCCCTCATGCAACCTGCCGCGACCGGTCGCATCATTCTCGCCGGTCCGATGCCATCCGTTCCCACGGTTGTGGCTCTCATGCGGGCCAAGTACCCTTCGGCCAAGTACCTCCCGACGCTCACGGCCCCCCAGTGGCTTGTCTGGGTATCGTCATTCTTGCAGAAACGAGGCAAAGGCCAGCTCATTCGATGCTACATCTACGCAACCGACTATGGCTTTGACGCGTCCAAATCCAAAGCCGTGTTGGGTTTGACGTACCGATCGATGGACGAAACAATCGTCGACACGATCGACGATGCGATTGCCCGCGGGTTTATCGATCCCGCGTATGTGTAAGAAGTGCATGCCTGTCTTTTATGGTGCAACATAAAACTGCATGCGTTTCGTGGTCACTCCCCTACCCACAAAGCCTGATTCATCTCCAGCCGAGTGGCAAGAGGTGTTGCCCATTGCTGCAAAAATGCCAACGACACTCTCGCCCACCACCCATTGCAATGATGTTGAATTAACATTAAAAGTGTATGGGGTATTCATCAAGGTTCAACGTGGGCCGCATCGTTGATCATGTCAACAAGAGACTCTTCCAGTGGGCGGTATGTCATCTTGAGCTCGCGAATCGACTTGGCGTTGTCAGCTTGAAACACCACACCGATATTCGCGCGCAAGAATTGCCCCATCGCACGGCTTTCCTTGAGCGAGGCCAGCCACGCGACCCAAGATGGGACCGTTCGCGTGGGGATGTGCTTGGCAGCGGGAAATTTGGAGCGAAAAATGGCGGCAATCGCTTGCATCGAACTCGTTTGGCCAGCGAGGAGGTACCGGCCCGAGGCTGTTGGGGTTTGGAGTGCTTGGATATGGGCCCATGCAACGTCACGGACGTCGACGACACAGAAGGACAATGGAATCATGACTGGCAGTTGGCCGTTGAACACTTGGATGGACGCGAGCGCCGACGTGTTTATGGCCTTGGACAAAGTCGGGCCAATCGTGACCCCAGGATTGAGCACGACGAGTCGTTTGCCCTTGACGCCGTCCACAAGGGCCCACGCCTTGGTCTCAGCGCGGACTTTGGAATACGGTTATGGATGTCGAACGGACTCGCAATGTGAAAGACGGCGGCGCATCCGCGCACGGCTGCCCCCCATGAAGCCGCGTACAGCAAATCCGCTTGGACGAGTTGCAGGCGCGTGTTGGCGTGCGGCAATGATGTCAAGTGGGCAAACTTGGCCGTGTCTTGGAGGTTGCGGACTGTGCCGCGGACGGCAAAGTCGGTCTTTTCGAGCAGTTGCTGGATCGTGTGCGAGGCAATATAGCCCGTGGCGCCCGTGACAAGCACCGTCTTGGCAGGCATGGTCAAACTGAGCAATGCCAGTGTTCCCAACGGTGCCGCGTTGAGTTCACCAGGACAAGTCGAAAGAACACGTGGATTCGTCCGACCCACGCGTTGGGTCGTTGAGTCACGGTCGCCACTCATGGCAAAGAATCCGGTCGGACAAAAGTAGGTGTGACGAGAGCAGTCTTGGTGACCAAATTCCGTTTTTCCATTGAAGCATGTTGAACAAGATGAAGAATAGTTGTTGGGGTTGGGGAGAGCGCAACAATTCATCACGAACGGGAATTAAATACTTCAAGTGACCATACAATTATGGAGCGAGTGGGGACGCTACAAAATAACGGCTACTACATTCAACGTCTGACCGCTACTCCTTGGACACATCGCAACCGGCCTTTGTCCATTTGGCTATAAACGGGGTTGGACTAAATTGAAAATGGTACCAATTCTTCTTGGCCACAAGCTCGACAGGTTGAACCGTGTCGCCGCTGTGATAGACGGTGACGCGCACGACCGCAGACCAGACGATGGGAATCCCAACGGCAATGCCGAGCGCGACGTATCCGAGGACCATGTTGACCAGACGCGGGATCTGGAGGTTGTCGTCCGTCACGAGGAGCTTGGGCACAGTGCAGAGGAACGCGACGAGGACAAGCGAAATCGTGGACGCGAGCACGAACGAGTCGAGGAGCGTGTTGTACGGCACCTTTGGGAGCGCGCTCGAAATGACAAATTTGAACGCGACGGCCGTGAGCAGCAGCGTCAAGACCGTGGAGAGTCGATCGCCGAGGTCGTCAACGTCCAACACAAACACGAGTGGCCCCAAGAGCGAGAGCAAACACATGATGACGACGATGTTTTGCACGTAGTAGGTTGCGATGCGCTGAACGCGCAGCCGGACCTTGGTCGCTTTGTGGGCCGGGGTTTCCCGCTGGATGCACGGCGCGAGGAGTCGGAATTCCGTCAATTCGACGGCCGCGCGGTGAAATTGGACGCTTGCCACGGTCAAGTCAAAGACGTCCCAGGACTTGGCGTCGTTCAAGCGCAAGTCCAAGCTCAGGTCTTGAATGTCGAACGGAAAGTGCCCGAGTTCCCATCGCTCCCGGAGCTTGACGTGCAGCGATCGGTTCCACATGACATAGGTCGGTCGCCCCAGTCGGCCACCGTAGACGCGGATGTCGGCGGCTGGTGTCTCAAACCACTCGACGGCGTTGAAGAGCGTGATGCCGGGGGTCGGTGACGCCGCAGCAAATGTAGTTTGCTCGTCGGGTGTCATGTTGGTGTAGTGGCCATGGGCGACGGCACGCGCGACCACATCGCTTAGCCCGACGGCGTCGAGGTCCACGGGCCAGAGTACGTAAAGCGTGAGTTTGACGGTGAACGTTTCGTCGATGGGGTCGATTGAGACAATGTCCATGATGGATGGGATGCAATAGAGGCGTGTCTTGGTCGGCGCTGGCGGAGCGGCGACGGTGGTTGTCTGTGGCAACGCTTCGCTCTTCCACACGCCAAAGTCCGAGATCAAGTCAAGGAGGTGCGAAGTCTTGTGTGCGACAGGCGTTGAGCTCTCGCGCCACTCGTCGCCGTCGATAACCTTGTGCATTGTCACCTTGAACGATCGTTCTTGAACAAACCACTCGTTTGCACTACGTGAATAAAAGTGTGTCAAGCCACTGGTTAGGCAACCCCGACCACACTGTGCGCGAAGCGACGCGGCGACTCTTCCAAGGGTCGATCCTTGTCAATGAAACCGCAACCCCTGTTGCGCCATTACCATTTCGCTCTGGTCCTGATTGAACTCGTCCAAATTTGGCCAAGTCTAAAGTTCGATTGCTCGCCAAGCCTGCCACTGCCTCTGTGCCGAACGTTCACTATTATTATTGTACATCTCAATTGAGCGGCCCTTGTCTACCTAGACCGTTCTGCTATCCGCCTTCGCACTTGCGTGAGATATTGTTGGTCGACTTCTACCTTTGCCTCTTCTTCTTGTCGTCGTTGGCTCGACTGTGCCACCAAGAGCTGCAGTTGCTGCAAAATGGCTTGTCTGTCGTCGTCGTCGCTGGCAGCTTCGCTTGAATGGCTCATTGCTTGGCTGTTATGGCGTATGTGGCTCGTACCCATGGACGAGTCTTCCCACAATGGCGGCGGCGATGGCATCGCCTCCTCGTGATCGTCGTTTCGCGACACCGCCGCCGACGACGCGCCGCCAAAGCTGTCGTTCCACGATCCGTGCTCCGACATTTCGTCCAACGTCATCGGCTGCGTCCGCACCAATGCGTGCTGGAGCTCGTCGATCGTGCGTTCGTGTTTCTTCAGCTCGAGCTCAAGCACGTGGATGTGCTTGGTGTATCGCCGCGTGATTTCCTTGATGTCGCGCGTCTCGAGCGCTTCGATTTGGCTCTTCAAGGCTTCGATTTCAACTTCGCGATTGGGCTGGGCCAACCGATTGCACGCGCGTTGCAGCTCTCGCTCGACCTCGGCGGCTTTCTACGTCCAAGTGGAAGCGTGCATGTCGTCGGATTGTTGTGTCGTACCTCGAGCGAGGCCTGGAGCTGGGTGATTTCAGCCTCCTTGGCGGCAAGCGCCGCGCCCCGCATGCCCACTTCGTCTTCAAGCGCTTCCAGTCGATGGTGCAATTGGTCCATTTCCGCGTGGAAGCGATCGCGGACCTCGACTTCCCGCGCGACTTGGCTCTGGGCCTCGTAGAGCAATCGTTCCTGCGACGTCTGGAGCCCCGAGATTTGAGAGATAAAGTTGTGCAATTGGTCCCTACGAGCGACGACACACGCGTAATGACACTGTCACGTCACCCGACGGCGTACCGTTCGCGCCGACACGTGGTCATGTGGACGTCGAATTCGATCTGCTTGGTCTGGACGACATGCTGCGCCGCTTGGAGGAGTCGATCCTTCTCCCGAAGTGCATCATGCGCCTGTTTGAGCTCGAGGTTCACTTCCGTGAGCTTCTCCCCGCGGAGGGAGGCGATGGATGGCGTCACGTCCAAGTCGAACGCGGCGTGCTTCCGGCAACAATTGTGCCATAGCTTGTGGGTCTTCTTGCCCTTGTGATGCAGGAGCTCGTTGCGCTCCTTCACGACCTCGCTTGCGTACTTTTCCAAGAAGAACCGCTTCTCTTCTTCGTCGCGGACGCGGTCCTGCACCATTGCGAGGCTCTGCTTGAGGTGCTCGACCGTCGAGAGCAGGTGCTGGTTGTAGAGGCGAAAGTGCGTCGCACTGAGCTCCATCGACGTGTACTGGGGCATGATCTGAAGCACATAGCTCAGCAGACGCTGCGGGTCGCTGCTCGGTGGGACGGCCGGCAGGCCGAGCGCCGTCGACGCCGCTTGTGTCGGCGCACCCTCGACCGACATGGTGGATGCAGTTTGGCACGAAAACCAGTTTGGACCAATCCACGGCCAGTATGCCACCACGAAGTTGTTTGATTGGTCGACTGCACATCCGGATAATTGGAGTGTGTATCCGTGCGATCTGATCTACAATGTGTGTCGGTTTCGCCGACACTGAGGCAACGTCAGTTGTTGACGTACTTGCAGCCTGCAAAACCGGTGTGCGTGCACTGCCACCACAATACTTGACGAAGGCATAAGTGAGCGCATCTACATTTCATTTGTCGCGTTCACGTTCCAGTGTTTGATACACATTCAAATTCGAATCCAAAACTACTCGCGTTCGCATATACTGTCCTTTTCAGACGACCATTCTTACCATGATAGCCTTTCTTGGCTCGTTGTATCGACGCTAAGGCGTCTCCCTCACACAGGAGTGCTCACAAGCCTCCTTCTCATCTGGTCACCTTGGCTTCTCTGGGCGACCAACGAGTGCTGTTTTTGTCATCGAAGCTATATTTGGTTCATTCATGAAACTTCCAAAGGGAGTGGCAGCGTGTGCGTGTCAGTCAGTCAACAATCCGAAAGACTTTGACAATCGTTTAAAGTTCCGACAAGGGACCACGTGGCAATCCACGCGCCGCCAGGATGTGGGTAGCATTGGTCGACAGCTTTATGGACACTGTTGGCGGGCATATGCCGCCGGTGGTGCTCTGTGGCCCGTGGCGTCGATATACCACATGTGACAATCCCCAAGGTATCCGCGTCAGATGTGCAAATCTGATTGGTTTGGTCATTGGCCAATCAAAACCACGCACTTCCTTGTCACGTCCATCGCAGCCGCACGATATACCAGCTTGTGGGCTGACCCAATCACAATCGCCGAGTTTTACTATTCACATTGTCTGCCATACAAATATCGTCGAGTTTTCTCGTCGGGTAGTTCACAAGATGTGCACAGGACGCATCTCAACCCAAAGTCGAGCTGTGTCTGTCCCTTTCGTTCCCCCCATTCAACTTGGGCATCCTCTTCATTCATCATTTCACCCCCTCGGCGGCATTTGTCATGTTTCTCGGGATCCTCTATGCTGTCTTGGCCAACTCGACGTGGGGGGCCTACCCCCTCTTTTGGAAACAATTTGCCGAGATTCCTCCGTTGCAAATCACCGCCCACCGCATCCTCTGGTCGTTTGTGCTGCTCGAACTCGTCTTGATCGTCACCCGCCAAGCGTGGACCTTCCACACCACGGCGTTCACGCGCCGCAATGTCCTCACTGGGGCGCTCTCGGGTCTCCTCGTTGGCTCGCATTGGCTGCTCTGGGTCTGGGCCGTAAAGGCTGGCTTCATCGTCGATGCCAGCCTCGGCTCGTTCATGATTCCCCTAACCACAATGGGCCTCGGCGTCGTCTTCCTCAAGGAACGCCTGCATGTGTGGCAGTGGCTCGGTGTTGCTATCGCCATCGCGGGAGTCGCCGTCGTCGCCGTCGGCTACGGCAAGTTTCCAACCGTTTCATTTGGCTTGGCCCTTTCGTTTGGCTTGTACGGACTCATATAGAAGCATACGCAGCTCGATGCGATGCAAGGCTTGACGCTCGAGTTCGCCGTCCTGAGCGTCCCGTCGCTGGCCTACTTCGTCGTCGTGGAAGCGCAAGGCACGGGCATGATGGGGCACATGGCCAAAAATGTGCTCCTCGTTGCGGGGGGACTAGCCACGTGCGTCCCGTACATTTGGTTTGCGATGGCAGCGCGGCGACTGCCCCTCACGATCTTGGGCATGTTTGGCTACATTGTTCCCGTGGGCAATCTTCTCATTGGGGTCTTGGTGTACCACGAACCTTTTTCCACGACGAAATTGGCGGGATTCGTCTGCCTCTGCGTCGCACTCGTTGTGTTCTCCGTCGACAGCCTGCTCAGCCAGCGTGGGCGGGATGTATTGACCAAATACGATGGGCTCCATTTGACAACCACGTTGGAAGAACCATTGCACGCGGGGTCTATCACGGCCATCGACGTTGATGGACGTCCCAGCCACAGCGGGCCCATGGATACTGTCTCCATTCGCGTCAACTAACGGCATACATTCATATATATTGGCTCTATTTGAAAATGTCAATTTGAGGTTGAACTTCGTTTGAGGCTTTTTCACTGTTATCCATTGATGTAGCCAATCACAGAGCAGAGAAGCGAATCGCGTGGCACGGAAGCGGTGTCAATTTGCATATCGTACCCACATTTGAGATTGTTGAGGGTTGCAGTTTGCAACTCCTCCGTCCAGGTTTAAATGGTCTCTTTCCGGATAACCTATGCAATTTCTCAGTATTGGCTCAAACTCTAAGGTTATACGGGTTTTGATTCCTCAATACTTCGGTATTTACAAAAAATCAATATCAAGTCTAATAGTATATTCCGTATAAACCTTTCTCTTCTTATATATATTAGTCATGTGTTGCCAAGGATATGTATAACAGAAGGGAAAACGACCTACATTCTACTACGTTTTGGGCATTATTATGAGAACTTGAATAGGTTGATCACTATATTGATTATATTCGAATTCACTTCGAACTTTTGCGTAATTTAGTATATACATTGTCAAATTTGGCAATTATTTTGAAGAAAAGCAATCATATAGTGCACTTTCGAATTTCTCAAAACGGACATTTAATCGTAGTACGTTGTATTTTGTGTCAACATCCCCTTGCATTGAGAATTGAACTTTAAGTTTCGTTTGATTATCCGGATCTGGATCAGCTTTGTTGAATTCCACTTTGTGATTCCGCCCACAAGATCAGTCGTGATTTATCATGGAAGTGACCAAGCTCTTCAGCGTCGAGAAGCAAACTGTACACTGCCGTCTAGCTGGATGGTCTCCGTGTGTTGACAGCGTGACGTAGGTCTTGATCACGGGTGGCGGTCGCGGCATCGGGAAGATGATGGCGGAAGCCTTTGTCCGCAACGGTGCCAAGGTGTACATCTCGTCGCGCAGCGAAAAGGCCTGCAACGAGACCGCCGCGGAACTCAGTGCCGTTGGTATGGACGACAATCTTCTACCACGAATTTGTACTCATTGTCATGGCCAGGACCTGGGAAATGCATTGCCGTATGTCGCAAGTGCTTTTCAATGGTTAAATGTATCGACGTAGATTCCTGAAGATTTGGCCAGCGTTGACGGATGTCAACGCCTCGCCGATGCTTTGGCGAAACTCGAACAGAAGCTCGATGTCCTCATCAACAACTCGGTATGAACTTGACTATCACCCAACACGTAGACACAGTTTTCAAGGGCGTGGCGTGGGGCGGCGGGTACGACGCACACACGGCCAAAGCGTGGAGCAAGGTCATGGATCTTAACGTCACGGCGCCTTTCTTCCTCACCAAGTTTCTCCTTCCGCTTCTTCATGCCAATGCCCGCATCATCATGGTCGGGTCCGTCGCCGGCTTCAAGCCCCAGGCCAGCATCGGCTCGTTCGCGTACGACACGTCGAAAGCAGCGCTCCATCATTTGACGCGTGTCCTCGCGGCGGATTTGGCGCCCCGTCAGATCACGGTCAATGCCATTGCCCCTGGGCTCGTGCCGACCAAGATGTCCAAGCAGATTTCCACGGCCGTTGGCAAAGGGTACGTTTCTGCGCATCGCATGCGTTTACGTCATTGTCTTCAGGTTTGAAGAAATTGGTGCCAACACCATTCCCTTGCAGCGTCCTGGTCAACCCACAGACATGGCGGGCGCCGCCATCTTCTTTGGTATTGTCGTCTACTTGTTGTATGCGTTCTTAATAGATTTGTAGCGTCGCCCGCGGCGGCATGGATTACCGGCGCGGTTCTCCTCGTCGACGGTGGTCAAGTCGACGCGACCCACACAGGTGGTGAGATCTCCAAGCTCTAAACTCGATGCAGTTTCAGGAAAGACAAGTGAAATACCATTTTCTTGTCTTTCTCAAGTGTTGTTGAATTTCGTACCACAATGCTGTCATGAAAATAGCCAATTAAAATGCATTATTCAAAATATTTGCATAAATCTGACCAATCAAACGTTGTCAAGAATTGAGCGTTTAGCTGCAGTACCTCCAACCCAATGAGTGGATCACTGACGATAATCATTTGTTCATAAAACCAAGTCAAACTCGTGAACTGGTGACAATTCTCTGAGAGAGTGAGACTTTTCGATGGCAACCTCTTTTCCAAATTGAGTAACAATCCTGTTTGTTTACGAAAAAGTAGTGTTTCCAAATGCACACAGCTTTTCCGACCGAAGGAACTATATAAGGGTATCTAAACTCGAATTCCGTAGCTCAACCAGGAATTTTGAGACCGTTTTCCAGGGTTTTATTTCAACCCCATCGTTTCAATATGGCGATAAAGAAGAGAACGAAATAAGAAGATTCATATATTGATGCCCCTTATAGCATCAATGGTTGTCGTGTCGCAAGGCCCTGAAGTTGGGGTAATCTGGAGAACGTCCAAGTGTGTCGGCGTACTTCATCCGAATTTCGCACATAACGTCGCGAAATGTATGGTATTTTTTCGCATATAAAAGAGCGTACCCAAACTTAATCGATTATCATTGCATCCGATGCGATGCACAATTAATATTTCTTGTTGGTCCCACCATACAGAGCACGCCAGACATTTGCAGACAGCACATACTTTGGAATGGGAGGTTGACTAGTTCATAGACTGGGTCGAACGATTCAGCTTGTTTGCAGAGACATTTTGTGTATCCATTCACAATGAATGAGGGTGTATTAGAAGAACAGCATACAATACACGTTTTAAAGTATGCAACAGACCTTTGTAGAACACCACGAAATTGACCGATAAGGAACATATATTGGGAAGATGGTTACATCTTAGTAATCAATCTTCGCCCCCTTGGCCTGAATGACATCTACACATCTACTAGGCATTGATGCAACCAACTTATCGATGTAGTTTGGTTCAATTTGAGACCACGCCTCCTTCACTGCAACAATCAAAGCCTTGACATTGGGATACTGTTTGCCTTTTTTGTAAAAGTTTCTGGCGAGAACCCCCACAAATTCTCGAAGGAATTGAGGTCAGAGGGCTATGCGGGGTGGGGAAAAGGATCAACATTTTTATCTTTCAAAATGCTTCAGTTACCTTCGTAAGATAAATTGAGGGACCGTCCAGCATAAACTTGAACGAAGGGCCATAGAGGGCATGGCCAAACGGGAACAAAAAATTCCCAAGCGTTTCGATATACTTCTCACCGCTCCCGCTGGTCTTGTCTATAACGTGGTGATGTGGTTCCTACTCGATGTGGTGCTTGTGCCGACCTCCCTACAATTGGGCGGAGAGACCCATTTAGACGCCGTCCATTTTCGGCTGACACAGCCACAGCCAGTGAACGCAACCAAGCTCTCAGTAGGAATGCCGGCATTGGCACCCCATCGAGTAGGAACCACATCACCACGTTGTAGACAAGACCAGCTCGTAACAATCCTGGCCGACATGGTGTCTGGAACTCGAAAACGTAGTGAAATTTCGTTTGCGAGTCGTGTTAAGGCCAACACTGAGTCTATGGTGTCCATTAGTACAGTTGCTAGATGTGGTATAATCATTTTGTGCTGATTGCACTGTGGACCATAGGCAGCGCTGTCGATTGGATTCCTGTTGTTGGGCATCGCGTGGTCATTCCTGCACTGCTCGGTATCTCCTTATATCAATTGTCCAAAACAGCCATATGGATCGAACAACGATGGCGACAAACTGAATTGGAGTAATTTTCGCCGAAATATTTAGGCTTGGACAAGAAATAAAAATACCAAAAGAATGCTGGTTAATTATCCGTACACCTCTTGAAATTGATATTTCTTGTCCTATTTATTTTGTTTGAGAGGAAACCTCACCGACACCAGCTCAGAAAAGTGCGTTCATCGCCGGATTGTACAAACTTTGAAGCCATTTTTCTTGGCCTGTGTTGCTTCGAACGAAATTCTTCCAATGCAGTTTCCTAACTTTTTACGTAGAATACAATCGCATATACGCGATTGTACTGAATCATTTTCCCTGGAAAGTAGCACTTTGGAAGGACCCGTACCTTGGGTTGGTTTGGGAGTTAATACATTTTTTCTGAATGTTTTTAAACATTCAGAAAAATGTATGCTGTAGAAAAGTTCACGAACCAGAATGCATCTGTAAGGCCTCTTGAAAGCAATAATCCGCTGACGATTCATAATCTTTCAAAGGAAATCTCGCCGACACAACACCAGGCATGTGCGTTTGTCGTCGAATTGTGCAAACTTTGAAGCCATTTATCTTGGCCCATATTGCTCTGATTGAAATGCAGCCAAGGTAACACATTCTTAAAATTTTATGTAGTATAGAATCGCTCTTTCGCGATCGTTGTGAATCATTTTCCCTGAAAAGTAGCATTTTGCATGCACCCGTACGTGTGTTGGATTAGCTATGGAATGTGAGTTAATACATTTCAAGAGGGAAATATTGGATGCTTACTTCGTATTTTTATAAAATACCCATATTGTTCGACAAACCAAGGACGTCCAAGGCATAGAAAATATCCTCGCTGAGCCCTACGCTGAGGACATCGCGTGACCTTCGCTGACAAAGCCTTGCACCTGGTGTTGCTAAAGCCCACATCGAACCTCGTTCGAAGGGCAGTTGTACAAGAAGAGCTTTCAGATGCTAAGACACAAGCATATCGATTATAATGCGATAGTACCTATATAAGGATAAAATTACAATTCGAGAGGGTACTATTGATTATTCCACAAACCAAGTACGGATTTCCGAAAACAATCCACATTTGACGAATGATCGTGACCTGAGGAAACAATCCAGAAGAATATCGAATAGCTCAAATTTGACCAAAGTATAATTGTTTATCTGAAATATTGATCAATATTCAGTCATTATAAACTCTCCAAAAACCCGTAGTTACTTCGCTTCGTAATGAGTCATTTGGCAGTTTCCGGGGCATTTGTGAAGAGGTCTATTGGTCTCTTATTTGGACATTGCCAAATATTTGTTAAAATGACATCGCTCAGAGGTACTCGAACCCGAACCTTCTTTCTTCTCGACATCAACAGGAATTGATAAGAAGACTTCATAATATGTACTTTGAAGTTTATCTCACCTCCTTGAAGTAACAATTGTTGTCCGTTTTGGCCACCTTAATGTAATACAGTTTCTCATATATCGAGGTCAGGGTAAAAACTAGATTCAATAGTCATTTGTATGTGCCGGTATTCACAATTCTATTTTCTGAAAATATTTCATTTTCCACCTCATGATTGGTTTTAAAAATCGACCTTAATGGAACATGGAGAGCATGAGGCTCGACCTTAACGACGAGCTCACTGCATGACGAGTTCAGGTACACACTAGCATGAAGAGCTCAGGCATTCGCTAGATCACTAGACCCCCCGTCTTTTCTCTTATATCCACGCGCGGAGCAGCGGGCTCCCTCTAGTAAATTAAAGTTATAACAGGTTTAGTATATTGAAATATTCTATTCAATACGAATAATACAATAAAAAACCGACAGGATGTGGTCTGAATCGATGGCGACAATGAAAATTGAAGGGGTATGGTCAGCTTTTGATTGGGATTGGTCGGTTGGCATGTAGTCGTATGAATGATGGATATGAATGATGGCCACAAACGACGAAGCCTGTGCCCACCAATCCCAACCAGCTGAACGTCCTGCACCATGAAGTCCGAAAGCTGACCACATCCCTACACTCTTACCGATGTTCACATCTACTTGCTTCGGAGTCCATCTACTGGGCCACCAGTATAAGCTCGAATCCTTTGATTGCCTCGCCCAATGTCTCTTAGACAACTCGACGCAATCTTCGTGATTTCGCAGTTCCACAAGTCGGGCGTGTATGCGCCATTGCAGGTGATATTTGTATAGGTTAGATACTTTTACTAGTAGGAACCCCCACTGGGGTGACCCAGCCCACACGGGATTAATTCGCCAAATCGGTGCGCCGAGTCAAAACATACATTCAAGTATATATCCAAACCTATACAATCACTCCAAAGCCGGATATTGGACCAAATCTGTCCATTCAGTCAAAATATACATTCAAGTATATATATAAGCCTATACATTCACTCCAAACCCGTGCTTGGTAAAGCGAAGTTTTACGCATAAAACGTAGTTTTACGCACTTCTACCGAAGGTTAGGCTGCACGGGTGCCAAAATGTTTGTATCTGCATCTGTTTGCGTCTGCATTTGCATCTGTCAGTAATTTAATTCTACTATAGTATACATTCATGAAGTAAAACAGTTGATACCTGGGATCACAACAAAACGCCACCATACTCATCCACTGTCGATACTTCAATGGCTATTGTCAAACTTGACGAAGCAGTTATAATAAGTATATTAATCTTGTGTTCACTTGTTTCCTGCCGGAAAATGTGCAAAAATATATTGTCGTGGCTACACTAATGGCGATGGGAGTTTACAAAGTACCTATTTTAATATAAAATTTACACAACAGTTTTTTCAATGTCGTGGATTCTTATAAAATCTATTTGGCAGGGATATTAGTGGATTTAATTCATTTTTTGCAATAACATTGACAACAGGAGGTTTTTTAGACTCATTTCAAATTTGATATACAAGATCACGATAGCTCTCTTATAAATTATCAAATTTAAAAAAAACGTCTGAGTATAGTAATCGTGTATTCACCAGTGTCCTACCGGGAAACGTCCGAAATATATTGTGCAAGGCCACATTAATGACGACGAGAGTTTACACAGAAGCTATTTTAAGTTGATATATTTACACAATATTGTTTTCGATATCGTAGATTCATACAAAAAATCATTCGGCAGGGAAATTACTGGACTACATTCTATTTCTTGCAATAATATTGAATTTTGACGGTACGAGTTTTCAGAGACTCTGTTCAAACTCAATATTTAAACCAGCAGAAATATCCAATTAGGTACAGTAGTATTTCGGCGGAATAACTATTATCGAATCGAAACCAAGATCCCGATATCTCTCTTATTAATTATCACATTTAAACAAGTCTATGAAAACTCTTATTATTAATACCTATGCAGAAAATGAAGTATCCCCATGAATTTTCGGTATCTTGGATTCATTTCGATAATAATATTTCGGCCGGGATATTTCTGGCACACTATTCATTTTCTATAATCATAGATTTGATAATGAGAGTTTTCAAAGACTTTGTTTAAATTTTGATATATGCATATGAGAGTAATCAGGATCTTGGATTTATTTCAATATTAATTATTTCGCCCGGATATTACTGGCACCTAATTCATGTTCTGTAATTATATTGACGATAGGAGTTTTTAGAAACTCTATTTAATTATGATATCTACACCGATCAAATTTCGGGATCTTGGATACATTTTGATAATTATTATTCAGGCGGGATTAGTCTGGAACTTAATTCATTCTCTCCAATAAAATTGACAATGGAGTTTTTAGAGTCTTATCCTGCCGGAAAAAGTCCAGAAATATATTGTCCAGGTACACTAATCGATGGGAGTTTACACGTAACCCTTTTAAACAGAACGGATGCAAGCGTCATCCGGATTTCCGGATCGTTTTCCTTTAATAACTTGGTCAATATTGATTGGATGAGTCTCATTTAAGAACGAATCCATCATCCAATCAATTGCGATTATGATGGTAGTTTTCTTTCCGAAGCGAACAAAATGGTTTTGGCTGGCCAAAAAATTCAAGGGTCGGAATAATTGCATTGACGCGAAGGGTAGCGAGGACATCGAGGGCCGAGGAGCGGACGGGACAGTCGGGATCTTGGAGGCGGAGCCATCGGCGGACGGATGCCATCCAGCCGAGGAACGATAGCTCGGTCCATGCTCGGGGAGGCAGAGCGCCGGCGTCTTCATACTGGACCAGGTTGTGCTGAGTCCAGATGAGATGGAGTGTGGCGGCTGTCAGGAGGGTCCACAGCGTCTTGAGGGCGTCCTTGAGGCGATCTCCATTCGCATTGACCAAAAAACGGTCGAGATCGGAGATCGCCAGCCACGAGAACGAAACGCCAAAACGGCTCCAGGCGTCTTGGTGAAACGTCCAAACGGGGCTGATGGTAGCGCATTCATGAAAAGCATGGCGCTGGGTTTCCACTTGCACACAGCCGTATGTGCAGCAGATAGCGTCGGGCCGCTCCGCCTGGTGGTAGGCGAAGCGGCAGTTGACAGGGAGCATGTGAAAGAGCAGGCGGAGCCACACATCGCCGTGCACCGGTGGGGGCAACCGACATGTCCGTCGGACCCGCCTGATATAGCCCCGTAGAGCAGCGGTGGTAGTTCGGGTGGTGGAGGTCATGGGGTGGCGGACTGGGGTAGCCGGAGCATGGTAGCCGAGGGCTATGACCATATCGCGCGGCCAGAGCTCAAATGGAGTGGGGACACCTTTGACCATCGCATAGAATGCGTGCCGAGCTGCTGGAGC
>VJMH01006397.1:0-14387 GCA_009835185.1 Aphanomyces stellatus | reverse complement strand
ATATTATGATATCATATACAAAACTAACGTGGCAATGCCTTTGCAAAGCTGCGCCGAATTTCTTGCGGGTGATGCGGGACCACGCTTTGATCGCTCGAGCGATCATTGCAACTCGCTTCTGTCTTGCAGACACATACATCAAGTCCACGTAGTGTTCTTCGTCGCCATCTTCACCCTCAATGAGGTCTTCTTGGAGCCACAGGTCGCGCAGGTGTCTCTTGAAAGGCGCCATGACACCGACGTCGAAAGGCTGAACAACACTTGTAGCGTTTGGTGGAATGGCGGCGACGAGGCAGCCCACTTATTCCGCTGTCTTGTGGCCTTTAGCAATGACGTGCGAGTCAAAATTGTCAACAAGGAGGACAGACGGCTCACGAACTTGAGGCTTGAGCAAAGACTCAAGATTGTAGGTCCACACACGCTCGTCCATCCAGGCGCTTTCTTGTACTGCATAGAAGTGGCCCATGGGAAACGACTCGAATTCGCTGCGCTCAATGTGACCTCCAGGTTGACCACGCATAATGAAAAGAATTGGGAGCTTCTCTCCATTCGCACGCGCACCAAGCACGGCCGTCATCCGGTAGGATTGCTTTTCGCCACTTGAGATCTTGGAATTTCCACCTCGAACCGCCCAAATCTTGTTCGGCGGCATGTCATAGTACACTGCTGTCTCATCTACATTGAAAATGGCGTGAGGCGAGAACCCATCATGTACCCGGTAAAAGTCGACCGCAAAAGCTTGGCGAATTTCTTCCAGCTCATTTTGTCGCTTCTTTGACTTCGCGGGCTTTTGTTGCGTAAATCCATGCCTTGCACAGAACAATTGAAGCAACTTGAGCAAAGAGCGGTATTCTTGGCCTTTCTTCTTTTCTTCTAGGTATTCTTGAAGCCAGTGTCGATGGTGTCGCTTGATAAAGTTGACCAAATGAGTGCAAGTAAGAGCACGCTCGTTGTCTCGCATCTTGTTCATGTATGCAACAAGTGCAGTGGTGTCCGGGATTTCTTCTGGTTGACCAGCGCCGAGATTCTTCCGTCGCTTGTTGCCTTCAAAGGCCAGCAACACTGCGGTCTTCTGTTTCCAGCGTTTGAGGTTCGCGATTGGGACGCCGGTGAGTTTGGACAGTTCAGTTGGCCCAGTAAACTGCAAGAGGCCAATCGCGTTGAGTTTGAATACCAACGTATATGACTTCCTTGGCTTCTTTGTGGGGTGGATCGAGAGCATCGCAATATGTGTGAAAATTGGCCCAAAAGGGGTTGCTGGGGGGGAATTTTAAATGTTTTGAGCGCGAGAAATATTTTCGTCCAATTAAATTGCACATTTTGAATAGTTCAATTTGATTGGTCTAAATGTTGAGTGAGATGGGAAAAACTTCGGAGGCTCTTAAAATCCTTCGTTGCCTGTATTTAGGAATGAAGGAAGTAAATCTGTTGTCAGCATAGCGACCTGAGACAAGTCCCTTGGAAGAGGGCAGCATGGTAAGTGTGAATGTATTTACCTGATGTGGAACTGGAAGTTAGGAGTGTGTCAACACCACGTTCATGCAAACAGGTTGGCTAAACACACATTCAGCGCTCGGTCCGATTGTTGAATGTGGTTGCCGCATGTATTGGTGCGGTCGAAGGTCGTGAACAAGGTTGGCGCGAAGGTGCGGCATTGTTTATGAAAATCTCCAGTCCTTTAGTGTGAAAAGCACTCGTGTATTCGTGGGGTCCGCGCAGGGAGCTTGGGATGGCCACTCAGCCTCGATGGACAAAATTGGCGGAGGCTCAGGCAAACCTGATCTTTGTGTGAGAAACGAGTTGCAGCTCATGTTGTGCGATCAACGCGAGAGGTCCCTTTCAAGATGTGTGTAGTCGACACAAACTCGTGCACCAGCACGTCTACAAGACGCCTTGATCGTCTTCACACACACTAGAATGGCGGTCGATTTGGTGGGGTAAACTCTCCTGATCTCAAATGCAACCTTGCGCGACATTCCGACGTTGCCAGATGGTCCATCGACCCCAGCAACGTGATGCCGATTGGCCGACTGGCCATGCCCCTACCCTCCTTTCCCATCGACGAGAATGTATCAACCAACACTCTGCGCGTCGATGGTGTGACGACGACGACGTCCATTGTCAAATTGGCCCGATGCGTGCGTTGTATTGTGTGGGGTGCATCTTTGCGGCCGTGACCTTGTGGTCCGTGACATTGACGCCTTCGTCCCCTGCCGTCGAGGTCAGCACCCGTCGTCGAACCGTGGCGGAGAAGCGCGCGCTGGCGCTGGCATTTGTGGCGCGCCAGATGCAGGCGTACCCGACGATCCCTGGGCTGTCGCTCTCGGTTGTGTACGAGAACGAGACAGTTGTGACCCAAGGCTTTGGCACGAATCAAGTATTTCATTCCCGTGTTTTCTCGTCGTGGTCTAACCCGCCACTTTAGTACGGCAATTCCGCTGCGCCCGTGACCCGCGACTCCATTTTCCAAATTGGATCCTACACCAAGACATTTGTAGCGCTTGGCATTGGCAAACTGGTACCACGCGCCTTGGTTGGTCATGTCACACGTGTGTCTTAGGTCGACGACGGTCTCGCCCATTGGAACGACCGTGTCAAGCAGCACTTGCCGTGGTTTCACCTCCAAGACAAATACGCCGAGGAGCACACGACGTTGGGGGACCTCTTGGCCATGAACTCGGTCTTGGGTGCGTACGAAGGAGATTTTGCGCCGCTACTTGGTATCTACGCCACCGAGAAGGAGCTTGTCCAGCACGTTGCCTTCCTCGACACGACCCGACCGTTCCGCGCCGGGTATGCGTACTCGAATTTGAACTACGCGATTCTGGGCCAAGTGATTGAGCACGTGACCAACCAAACGTGGTTTGCGTTTCTCAACCGGACGATCTTGACGCCTTTGGGCATGCGCGCCACGTATGGCCGCGTCGCAGAGGTCCCAACCACGGCCGACTTGTCGTACGGTCATTTTTTCTGCGCCGACACCGTCCTCGGACCCTACAGCCTGCGGGATTCGACCATGGTCGCAATGACCCCAGGCAACGATTTCGAAGCGTCGGGCTCGATCCTGAGCTCCGCCGCGGACATGGCGACGTTTGCGCGCTTTCTCGTGGACCCCCACAAGACGGGCGTGTTCAAATCGCCGAGCATCGTCCGCGACATGACGACGGGCCACACGGTAATTGACGACGACGACGTCGTCGACGGCGTCGACCGCGAAGGTTACATGTTTCACTCCGATGGCCAAGTCAAAGCCGCAGGCTACGGCTTTGACGTGGTCGGCCAAGTCATGTTTGGCTACGACTACTTTGACAAGGGTGGCGACACCCACGCGTTCAAGACGCGCAACGGATTTGTCCCGTCTCAAGGGTTGGGCGTGACGTTGATGGCCAACGTCGAGTGCTCCGCCATGGTCCACGTCGCCGACGGCCTCGTGCTTGACCGCATGCGGACGTACATTGTCGGTCTCTTTCTCGACTTGCCGCTCGCCACGTTGGACGCGACGTGGCAAGAGGCTCAGGACCGGGTCCCGCCCGTCCAAAACGACGCATGCGACGCCCATTTCTATGGTGGTCAGCCATCCGGCGAGCGTATGCTCGCAACGACGCACGGCAACTTGATCGGGTCGTACGTTGAATTGATCAATCCACGATACAACGGCAACGTCACGGTCGAGTCGTCCGCTGATGGAACGTTGGTGTTGACGTATGGTGCGTACGCAAGCCCACTACTCAAAACAGCCGACCCGTCGGTTTTTGAGTGGGGCATCGAAATGCAAGTTCAAACCTTGACGTGGACAGTGGATGGACTCAACTCATCGACGCCCAAGCTCTCGTTCTTCACGTTTGAGTTCTTGCATGTAACATAGCCTGATGAATATTGATTTTCTCTCGTCTGTGTATTGCAAGTCCACGTTCGTCGCTTCAACAACTCGACGACCCCAGGCGGATTTGTAGACCATTTTCATCGAGTGGATATCGTAACACATATCACACCTGAGGGACTCGCTCGTATGTTGTAACGTTTTTTAGATAGAAATCGCAAGTGCACATGTTGTCGCTTCTTGAACGTTTTTTAACAGTCAGCCTCTCTATTGTCATCAGCATTTTATTGGTCAAAGTCTCTCAAACTAAGTCATCGTGCATGCACCTAAATGTCTGCACAGTAGCTAAATGTGTTGACTCTCAAGTTCTAGTTGAATGTGAAAGTTTCATGGGCAATCATCGACATACAGAGGAGAAAGACGGAATCGCGTCGGGGCACTTCGTCGTTTGATCGCAATATATTTTATTTTTTATGTGAACACCTGAAATGATTCGTCACTACCAACCTCGCGTTGCAAGTAAAATAGCGCAACTATTTAACAGAGAGGCTGTCGGTCATCGTGCTGAGAATTGGAGGAAACCGTTTGTCGGTAGCCTTCAAGCAGAACAAACGAGGGCCAACGGAGCCTCAAGGGTACATACATGAGACACTGTTGTATCATCCGGGGGGCAGGGAACACGGACACGGATATTGGAGAATGGCAACTTGTTGACGACTTGTTGGCCTCAGTGGATTCAAAACTAAACTTAAAGACTCCTATCGATCTGCGGGGCTCAGGATAACGACCCAATTGACTACTCAATCAAACTTGACACGTGCACACGTCGGTTAATCGGAGAAAACTTCATTCGGCTACTTCATCACGGCTTATCAAAGAGTGACTGTTCAGTGGTATTAAAGGAATGCGCGTCACACAGCTCTGAAAATACAAAAGACACTTTCCGATCGATTTGCACGAATCCTCATCGAAAAGATGCTACAACCTAGTTTTAAAAGACTAGGTTGTAGCATCTTTTCGATGGGGCTAGGTTGTTGCATTTTTCGATGGGGATTCGTGCATACCTCGAAGTATCGATTAACCAAATATGATGAAAATATCATATAAAAATGATATATTCATCTTATTTAGTTAGTATGTGATGTCGTCGACGTTTGAATAGCTTGAGTGGAGTTATCTTCTTAAATACAAGGAAGTGGGGTGTTAGCACTACTGGTAGTGATGGGATCAATGTATATTTTTGAATATTTTTGTCCAATAACGGTCGAGAATTTTAGAGGTGGAAGACTTACTAACATCATGCCATTTTATGCAAAAGTTTATAATGTGCTACTCCGGAGTATATTTACATCTAATTTTCAATTGCGATCGTTTTCTTGTCCACGGAGTCCTTCGTTGAGCAAATATAAGCTTTCGAGGGGTATATTGAGATACAAATCCTTCACTTATATGGACACCTACAAAAACACGAACAATATTAGCTCCTTCTGGAGTTTTTAATAATACTCCAGTTCCACAGCTGAACAAACCCAAGGTACGGGTCCATCCAAAATGCTACTTTCCAGGGAAAATGATTCAGTAAAATCACGTTTATGCGATTGCATTCTACGTAAAAAGTTAGGAAATAGTTACATTGGAAGAATATCGTTCGGAGCAATGCAGGCCAAGATAAATGGCTCCAAAGTTTGTACAATCCGGCGACGAACGCACTTACCTGAGCTGGTGACGGGGAGTTTCCTCTCAAACATTATAATTAGGACCAGAAATATCAATTTCCAGAAGACTACGGATAATTAACCTACATTCTTTTGTGCGAATCAAGAATGCTTGTGCTCTGTCTGGTGATTTTAATTCATTTTGATCCTCATGTATAATACAATCGCTTGAATGTGATGTTTTGTTTATCATTTTCATGCGAGTAGATTGAATAAGACCTCGTTATATCTCAAGAGGTCTATGGATTGCACAAAATTATCTTATTGGTTTTGTCGAATGTATTTATTGTACAGGTGGCAGTGCCATTCGAGCCTGCTAATATTGCTAATTAAAATTAGCAATATTAGTGGCTTTCTAACTTGCTAATATTAATAATTTTAATTAGCAATAATAGCAATATTATCAAGCTAGAAAGCCACTATATATGTTTAAAAAATATATATTTAGCCAATTTATGCCTTGCCAACGATGATATTCCTTCCAATTTCGAGACGGAAAGCAAGCACGGCGATGGATAATGTCTCCTTTGGTGGAAGGAATTTCTAGCTTGAACAACTCTACATCATATTGAAGGATGGATGTGCTACGTTTCCAAGGAGCACCGAGCCCGACAAGTGATTCGTCATAACCCGACTTAATGGGCGATAGCCTCTCTGTTAAAAATGGCTGTAACGAAAAAATACATTAAGTAATTCAATTATTTTGCGCACGAAGAAGTCTATTTCGATTGCAAAGCCGCTGCTACGCGCCAAAGATTCGCTGCTTTGACGAATTGTGCCACCGTAATATGAAGACCACGTTTACGACAGGCACTCACAACCTTGACGACTGATATCGAATTTCCGCCCACTGCAAAGAACGAAGTATTTCGACTAATGCAACTCATTTCGATATTTAGAATTTCAGCCCAGATTTGTGCCAATTGTTTTTCAGTTTCAGTTTCAAACTCTTCAACTTCCTTGATGACATCCAGCAATTCCAAAGCGTTTTTATCAATCTTCCCACCAGTGTTTTGAGGCATCACATCCAAGCCTACCCATACAGCAGGCACCATGTAGACAGGGAGATGATCCGCCACTGTTTGTTCCAAATCTTGAACGTTTACATCGGCTGGTGAAAAGTAGCCGACCAGGTGGGTATTGTCCTTTACAATGACAGCAGCAGATACGACACCAGGATGCTGCATCATGGCATCGGCAACTTCGTCCAATTCAATGCGATAACCCTTCAACTTCACTTGGCTGTCATTTCGTCCTAATATTTCAAAATCACCATTCGGAAGCAATCTCCTCTGATCGCCAGTTCGATACATTCGGCCAGTTCCAGAGACAAAAGGGTCGGCCAAGAACCGCTCCGATGTTTGATCCGGTAGGTTGATGTACCCAGGAGAAACGCAAATACCACCCAAATAGATTTCTCCGACCACGCCCACAGGTACGCGCCTTTGATTTCCGTCCAATACGTAACACGACGCATTGTTCATTGGTTTGCCAATGGTCACTGGGACGTCTCTGAACAGTTCGTACTCATGCGTTCGAATAGCACACTCAGATGGACCATAGCAGTTGATCAATCTAACGTAGTCACACCACAAATCTTTCAAACTTGCTGGCAATGATTCACCCCCCACAGCAACGCACTTGAGATTGGGATATTGAGACGGGTGTCCAAACAGGGAAAGGCCCGTTGGAGTACTTGAGAGGACATCGACTTTCAAAAGTGTATCAAGGGCATCTTCGCCACGGAACACAACGCACGCCCCACAACTCAGTGTCTTCCACAGCTCCCACTCAAACACATCGCTCGCAATGGCTCGAAATTGCATCACGCGCATGCCTTCTTCAATATCAAAACCTCCAAACGCTGAAAAAATGGCGTTCACGGCGCTCTCATGCAACACTGGGATGCCTTTTGGTTTTCCCGTCGAGCCCGACGTGTATACGATATACGCTTCGTCGTGGCGACTTGCTTGGACAGAAGGCACGAATGTATTTGAATGTAACGCAACGTCTTTCGAGGAAATTTCAACAACAGGAATTGACAATTCCAATTCATGGACGAGTGAGCGCTGGTCTTTTGTTGCAATAACCATTACCACGTTCGCTTCGGTCATCATATGCTGAATACGTTTGCTCGGGAAACTGGCGTCCAAAGGCATCATCACAGCACCGACCTTAAGAACTGCCAACATACCAACGGGAAATTCCAAACAACGGTCCATCAGCACGGCCACTCGGTCGCCCAAGCAAACTCCCATATTGGTCAAATCACTCGCCAACGAATTGGCATGAGCATTTACTTCTCCGTAGGATAGCCACTCGTTGCCAAATTCAACGGCTCGCTGGTCGGGATTCGTCGTGGCATTTTCTTCAAAAGCTTGGTGAACCAACCCATACGGCAAGTTGACTTGTGGACCAAACGATGATGTTTCAATGACTGTCGTTTGCGATGGACTGAGTTGCCACAAAGTTGAAACTGTTGCCGAACTTTCCAATCCTTCACACAATTGAGCTACAGTGTGATCAAACTCGTGCATGATCAAACATGCTTGATTCCAAGAGAGAAGAGTCGGGTTGTACAAGACACTAACATTTAAGTTCGATGCATTTGGCACCACCATCAATTCAAGCGCAAATTCAGTGGACTGGTTTGAGAATTCCGTTGGTTCTACAATGCAGAATCCATCCATTTTCGTTGACTTCGACTCGTGGGGCAAATTCTGATAGACGAACAAGGTGTCAAACAGCTCGCCTGCGCTTCCAATCCAGCGTTTCATGTCAACCAAACTGGCGTGGGAGTGACGCATGGTCGTGCCACGCTCCGTCTGAAGCGCCACCACCGCGGCAGGCAAAGTGTCAGTGTCGTTAAATAGGACTCGACAAGGCACTGTGCTCAAAAGTGGACCCATAATCCTACAAACACTCATCATGTACCGCACCAAGTAGACGTAAATTTACCTGTCAGCATCTTTGACGGGAATATCTCGATTCGCCATCACTTGGCCAAACACTACATCGTTCTGTCGCGTGTACTTTCGAAGCGTTGCTGCCCAAGCGAGCTTAGTCAACTCAGCTGCCGTCACACCAGCGCGTTGAGCAACGGCCGTGACGTATGCAAAGGACGACGATGCTGACTTGGTCAATGGTTCTTTCGACTCTTCGTTCAAATTGTTCAATCGAGCCCCGCTTGACCGAATAGGCAGAGCTCCAATGCTCGACAAATACGAGCGCCAATATGCTTCCGTTTCATCTTTGTCCTGGGCTTCGATATAATCCACCACGCTCCGAAAGCTTGGACGATCCACCACCGCTTTACCACGAAGAATGTCAACAAGATCATTCATTACCATCGAAATTGACCACCCATCATACAAGGCGTGATGCATTGTCAGCACCCCAAAATATTGATCGATGGTTTCGACAAGTGTCAAACGAATAAAATATTTGTCACCGATTTCAAACCCACGAGCGTGGTCCGTTTCCAAAAACTCGTCAATAGTTGAAACCGACACTCTCGCAACTTCCAGGTGTTCAATGTCGTCACGGATAACTTGGTAAATTCCACTTGTCGTTGTCACAAACGTGGTTCGAAGAATATCACGAGCTTCCACCAAAGTCATGTAGGCTGACGAAAGTTGTTTTTGTTCCGTGTTGCCCTCCAGAAGCATCGTGTGCTGAGCAATATACGCATCACGACTGTTCACGGTGGCATATATCATACCGCCTTGCAAAGGGGTCACTGGACATACGTTGTAACTATCCAAACCCAAAATTTCCATCCAATCGTCGCGAACCGAGTTCAGAACGTCTTGATGAACTGTCACGCGTGGCCAGGATGTTTGAGCTGGCTCGGCCATCGCCAGTGCCACTCGACTCAAGATAGACCCCTTCAAAAACGCCGCAGCAGAAATGTGCAATCCCGCGCGCTTGCAAGCAGCCACGACCTTGATCACGGAGATGGAATCCCCGCCCAAGGCGAAGAATGACGTGTGACGACCAATTGCATTCACATCGACATTCAAGACATCGGACCAAATAGATGCCAACAGCTTTTCAGTTTCGGTCTCTAGTGTGGTCACGTTGACGTTGACATCCAATAGTTCAAGAGCTTTCTTGTCGATCTTGCCGTTTGTATTCTGAGGCATCTCCTCCAAGCCTACCCATACGGCAGGCACCATGTACACAGGAAGATGGGATGCCACAATGTCTTCTAACTCTTGAATATTGATGCTCTTTGGTGCAAAATACCCCACCAAATGTGTCTTGTCTTTTACAATTGCTGCTGCAGATGTGATAAAGGGATGCTGCATCATTGCTTCTGCGACTTCGTCCAGTTCAATGCGATAGCCTTTCAATTTCACTTGCGAGTCTTCGCGCCCCAAAATTTCATACTTCCCGTTCGGAAGTAGGCGACCCAGATCACCAGTGCGAAACATTCGCCCGTCGCCTCCGACAAAAGGATCTTTCATGAAGCGCTCAGCCGTTTGTTCTGACAAGTTGATGTAGCCTGGAGAGACTCCAATACCCCCCCATCGTCCCCCTGGAGTATGGTAGACCAAGTCATTGAAGGCGTATCTCGTCCCTGGAGCGTACATGGTCGTGTTTTAGGTTGAATATGGGTAGGGGTTGAGAAAGTGCGCATTGCAACACCTGGCAATGACCACCTCAGACCTTTTCGCATGATGCTACAATTCCAGGCCACATCAAATTGGTCCCATAGCATCGAGCAATTCACTTTCAATCCCGCGCTTATTGGAACACATCTATTCGGGAAGTAATTTGCCGAACGTCTTCATCCAGCATGTGCGCAGTATTTCAATGCAGAATGGCTCGTCGGGGCCGCCACCGTCAGAGGTTTTAAACCTAGTCCTTGCGACCGCTCCGCGGCGTCGCGCTGCTCGCAGATCACATCGTTGTTAGATCGGGCAACCACTAGCGCGCGTGCCAACGATCGTGTGGCTACGACGGCTGGTGAGCTTTAGTTGCGCTTTCGCCGCTGGAACATCGCGAAGAGGACGGTGACTGTGGCGGCGACAATAGCAGCCAGCAACCAAGTGGGTCGCCCGCGACAAGGTCCCTGGCTGTGACGCCTGTGCCCATCTCTTCCAAACCCTGGTGTCATCGTCGCCGTGAGCGAGGCAAGCCGTCCTCGAGTACCATGGTACGGGCTGCCACCTCCTCGGCCCACTCTCGAGGCTGCCATGTCACAACCGCTCTCGCGATGGAAATCGGTGGCGCCGCCACAGGCGTCGTCGCCGAGCCGACCAAGGGAAAGTTACCGTCGCCACGTCTTTAGACACTGAGTGAGGCCGCGCGGCGTTTGGGTGGGTTTCAACCTCATCGGGAGCTTCCGAGCGATCCCCCTAGTTGCGAATTTTGGGGTGGGTAATTTTGAGTGGTTAGTTATTCTGAGCTTTACCTGACTGTCTGCTACGATACTTGCACACCGATGAATAAAAATTCATCGCGTGTGCCAGTACCGCGATGGAAACATTTATTCTTGCCAAGACAACGTTTCTCAGATGTACCCATATTGACCACGCAGATCGACTTGGCCAAATGCAACATGAAGCTCCGCCTTTGAGCTTAAACCTCCATTCGTATTCATAAATGTCAGATCCATTATTCCCCAGTACGTGTTTTGGTGATCACCAAAACTCTATGTTCGGTCGTTCTGTGCGAAAAGGAACTTTGTACTTCTCAACATTTCGTAACTCTTACTAATACACTCATTCACGCGTCCTCGTCACCCAGGTCAACAACTGGCAACATGAAGAGGCGCGGCGGAACGGCGGCCCCGATCGTCGCCTCCAATGTCGGACTCGACACGCACGCAATGGTCCGCACGGCCGCGATCGGTGTTTGCTTGTTGTCGAGGTTGACCACATGGCCACGGGCCAGCGCCGGCCAAAGCTCCGTGTGAAATCGATCGAGGCCGCATATCGCTGCGCCGGCCATCAAGTGGGCATGGCGCACAACGTTCATCGTATGCGGGAGTATGTAGGTCACGTCGTCGTCGTCGTCGTTGTCTGAGGACGGTTCAAAGGTCGCGGGTGCACCGTCCAAAGCATGCATGTCAACAATCAGGACAGGCATGTCCATGGTGGAGGCAACGATGTGGCGATATGGCTCAGACGCGACGAGGAAGTCTGCGACTCGTTCGTTCGTGTCGATGTGGCCTTCCAACGGAACGATGTACGCGCCGATTCGCACGATCGCAAGCAGCGCAATCGGGACTTCCAAACAACGGTGCATGAGTACGGCGACGCGATCGCCGCGTGCGACGCCGAGGGCAGCCAATTCACTCGCGAGCGTATTCGCGATCGTGTCCAATTGGCCGTACGTGAGCCATTCGGTGTCCAATTCGATCGCGATGTGGTTGGGCTGCGACTTGGCCCGTGTGTGGAAGGCGTGGTGGGCCAAGAGAGGCATCGTGTGTCGTTTTGGGCGTGAATTGGAAAGTGCTGTCGTTTGTTTTGGACAAAACAAATCGTCCGAGTTAATCCCAATGACCTACCCTCCTATCATTGGCTGAAAATATAGGTTGCTCAGACCGCATATGGCTGCTGCGGTTGTGGGATTTTTGCCGTACGTGCGCTCGCTGCTGAGGTTGAGAAGCGAACGAACGAGCACTGGAGCCTCCACTTCACCCGTGTGCTGTTGAAGGGCACCAGGCTACAACGTTGGCCGCCATGCATGATATGGGATTGAAAACACATGTGTGGCTCCCAGCATTCAACCATCACAATAGACGTCGTTTTCCCCCACCAAACACATCCACTACGATGCGTGCGGAACATTCCTTCCTTTTGCATTTGCCACACAACCTGATCGTCGTATGTCTAGCGTGGGTGTCGCCCAGACTTTGTATTAACCAAACTCCCCGTCAAACTATCGGTGCACACGCGTATGCCATCAATGTTGGTGTGCGCGTACCGTAGAGCACACAATAACTAACCGCACAGTCGGTACATCACTTTTTTGCAGGCCTTTCTGTGTATGGTCCCAGACACAAGAAAAAACTTGGAGTAAATCCCCTCAAATTGTGGATATCATCATAACATTTGTATCCAACCTCAAATCATTGGCTGAAAAGACTACGTTTGATTACCAATCTTCAGCCTTCAAAGAACTACTCACCAGAGACTCCAAATCACACAATAACTCACCAACTATTGGTAAATAAATTAATTTATTCATACAAATATCAAGTATAATACTTATCATTAGAAATACGAATAAAAATACATAATTTTATCCGGAAAAGTATCAAAATAAACTCATGAGCCAGCAAAATGGTGAGCAAAATAGTCTGGTTAGTTATTGTGTATTTTACGCTAGCGGGTTCGTGATGAAGGTCGCAACTTGTCGAGCTCTCAGAACAACAAATAACAACCAAACCTGGTTACGAACGAGGATTCGAAACTCTCAATACCACCCGCGTGCATAAAATGAACTGATGAATGTTTCGACACAGAACGACGCTCACCTTTCCAGCCTCTGGTCACAGCGTTTGGCAAGACGTGCTCGTGGACGGGCACATCCCACTCTTGTGGTGGTTCTAAAATGGTCAAGACGACGAACACTGGACGCTGTCAAAAGTTATATCCCATGAGAAGCACAGCCAGGCGATTCGTCACCGTTGTTTTGTGTGTTGACCAGGTGGCGTCGAAATCGAGCTGTCTCACTTGTCGATTTGATTCACGTCCCCTCGACGACCACTGTCATAAAGCCACGAGAGTTGATGCGGTGCGCGTGTCCCTCTTTTTGTATCCCGCCAACGATGTCGACTCGATGCCATGTCACTTTTCGGCATGAAATCATACGAACCAGCAGTGGCAAAATAACCCTAAAGCGCACAATAACTCACCAGACTTTTTTGCTCACCATTTTGTGATTTGTTGCTGGCTGCTCGCAAAGCACGAATCTTTATTCATATTTTTAATTATATATTTTTACAAGATACCGGAGTATTTATTTGTATGATGTAATAAATATATTTACCCTTATCAGTTGTTTGGTGAGAACAATTCTGTGCTTGAGTGGTACTATTGGTGAGCTATTGTGTGATTTGGTGGCGGTGAGTTATTGTGTGCTCTACGGTAGAAGGGTATATATACTCTTACCGTTGAGTGCATATCCTGTCGGACAGATATATCCTTTCGGACTCCTCTCTAAATGAATATGTTCAACGAAAATTTCGCACTTCCTGTAAATTTTTATTGAAATATATGGGAATTTGTATTGTCTGAAAAGATATAAAATTTGACCCTGAAAACGTTGACAGGTTGGTGAAATATCACCTGTCCGAAAGGATATACACAACAGGGTGTTTGTTCCAGACGTCACAATCCACCGATGCAAAAGATTGTATGTTTACCATTCCAACGACAGTATTGCCGCCTTCTGTCGAACGTATCTCTCAACCCTCTCGACGATGACGCGGGTCTGCCGTCGACTGCACAACTCGCTGCGTCGTGGGGCCGTCCCAGTGGGGGAGACGCCACCCGTGGGTCCATGCCTGCTGCCTCAAGCCGACCGCAAGGCCCACACACGCGGCGATGCGCAAGCCTTGGTGCGACGGCGCGGTGGCGCGCATGGCCAAGTACGTCGCGGCGCCCGAGAATGCAATCGGCGCGTACGTGTCGGCATACGGATGGAGGATGCGCCCAGGTCGGTGGAGGAGCGTGTCACGCGTGAGCCCGCCAAAGGTCGCTGTCATCATGCCACACAAGGCCGAGACGAGGAGCGGACACTGGGCGCGGATGCCGTTCATGGCGCCAATGACAGCAAATGCGCCGACGCCGACAGCGTCGCCCCAGTCCATGAGCGTGCCTTCGCCGCCGTCCGCG